>CAUYRH010123661.1:0-55735 GCA_963574655.1 Perodicticus potto
ATAGTGATTAAGAAAATGCTATGAGGGCTATCTCTCACAGTATGATCAAAATGTTTCTGATTGTATATGAAGCACATTCTGCCCTATGATTGCACCAATGTACACAATTATGATTTAATAAAATTATTTAAAAAAAAAGAAAAATCAGTTTGTCACTTTAAAAAAAAAAAGATGAATGAAAGATTTAAATCTTAAGACATGAAATAATTGAAAAAAAGAAAACCTAGAAGAAAATGTAGGAAAAACTCTTGAGGATGTCTTCTTTTATAAAGAAGACTTCAGTGGCAGTTGCAACAACAAACAAATGGGGGTGGCGCCTGTGGCTCTAGTAGGGTGCTGGCCCCATATGCTGGGGGTGACAGGTTCAAACCTGGCCCTGGCAAAAAAACTGCCAAAAAAAAAAATAAATCAACAAATGGGACTTAAGCTGAAAAGCTTCTGTAAAGCTACAGACACAGTAATTAAAGCAAAAAGACACCCTTCAGATTGGGAAAAGATATTTGCAGGGTATCAGTCTGACAAAAGGTTGATAACTAGAATCTACAGAGAACTCAAATTAATCAACAAAAAAAGACCAAACAATCCCATCTATCACTGGGCAAGATACATAAACAGAACTTTTTTGGAGGAAAACATATGAATGGCTAACAAACATGAAAAAATGCTCATTGTCCTTAATCATAAGAGAAATGCAAATCAAAACCACTCTGAGATATCACCTAACCCCAGTGAGAATAGCCCACATCACAAAGCCTCAAAGCTGCAGATGCCTGAATGGATGTGGAGAGAAGTGAATACTTTTACACTGCTGGTGGGACTGAAAACTAATACAATCTTTTTGGAAGGAAGTATGGAGAACCCTCAAAGAACTCAAATTAGACCTCCTATTTGATTCCACAATCTGATTACTGGGCATCTACCCAGAAGGGAAAAAAAAAATTATCATAAGGACATTTGCATTAAACTGTTTATTGCAGATCAATTTACAGTTGCCAAGATGTGGAAACAATATAAATACCCACCAACCCAGGAATGGATTAACAAGCTATGATATATGTATACCATGGAACACTATTCAGCCATTGATGAAGACTTTACATCTTTTTTGTACTAACTCGGATGGAGTTGAAACATATTTTTCTTAGTAAACTATCACAAGAATGGAGAAGCAAGTATCCAATATATTCAATAGTAAAATGAAGCCAGTAGTAAACTATCACAAGAATGGAGAAGCAAGTATCCAATATATTCAATAGTAAAATGTGAAGCCACATTAAAGAAGAAATTCAATTCAAGGTGAACATAGGGGAAAGGAGTGGGGAGGCGTAAGGGAGATGGGTGTGCTCCCACTTAATCAGCATAATGTCAGGTTGTATGGCACACCTTTTGGGGGCAGGACACAATTATAAGAGGGACTCTATCTAACCAGTGCAAACATTGTAACTTATTTCTTTGTGCCCTCAAATTAACCTGAAATAAAAAAAAAAAAGAATAAGACAAAGCCACGATTGGGAGAAAATATTTGCAAAAAACATCTGTTACACAAATGTTATACAAATACAACTCTGTAAACTCAACAATAAGAAAACAATTTAGCTAAAATATGCGCAAAAGATCTGAACCGATACCTTACCAAAGAAGATACACAGATGTCAAATAAACAAGAGATATTTAACATCACATCATTAGGGAATTACAAATTTAAGCAGTAAGGTACCACTACATACCTATTAGAATGGTCAAAATACAGAAGGCTAACACCACCAAATGCTAGCAAGGACAGGAGACAACCAGAACTCTCATTCCTTGCTGGTGGGAATTCTAAATGGTACAGTCCCTTTGGAAGACAGTTTGGCAATTTCTTACAAAACTAAACCAGCAATCATGCTTATTATTTTAAACAAATGAGTTGAAAACTCATGTCCACACAAAAACCTACACACAGTTTATAGCAGTGTACTCAAAATTTCCAAACCTTGGAAGCAATCAGTAGGTGAATGAATAAACTGTAGTACACCCAGAAAATGGAATATTACTCAGCACTAAAAATAAATGAGCTAAAAAGCCATGAAAAGACATGGAGGAACATTAAATACATATTACTAAGTGAAAGAGCCATTCTGAAAGTCAAAGAATCTTAAAAGGTTACATACACTATATGACATCGTGTGAAAGAGAGTCAAAAGCAGTTGTTAGGGTGGAGGGATGGATGAAAAGCAGAGTACAGAGGATTGTTAGGACAGTGAAATTATTCTATTTGATACTATAAGGTTTCCCTAAAGAGGCCATACATAGGGAAACTGGGAAATTGTAGCTAAATATACTTACAGTTACAAAATATTCATCAAAAAATTTTACAAAGTATTCTGTGTGTGTTGGCCACCTCTTCCTACAATTTTGCAATGAGTATTTTGTAAAGGTACATTTAGCTACAATTTCCTAGTTTCCCTATGTATGGCAACTTTAGGTGAGATTTTTAAGACACCCTGTATAATAGAATGTACAACACCAAGAGTGAACCCTAAGGTAAACCTATGGCCTTTGGATGATAAAGACGTGTTGATGTAGGTTCATCAGTTGCAATAAATGTACTACTGTACCACTCGGTTGTAAGATGTTGATGGTGGGGGAGACTGTACGTGTCTGCTGCAGAGGGTCTATAGGACCTCTATACTTTCTGCTCAGTTTTTCTACCAATCTACTAACTGGCTTAAAAGATAAAGTCTAGGGTTTTTTTTAATATTATGTTACCCATGTTAAAGAGCAGAACCTTTAACATATATTACTTTCTTATGTTTAATATCATAATTAGTTGCAGATTTTTTTGCCATATTGAAAAGAAAACATTGAAATAGTGTCATTTTTTCTCATTAGTCTATCACAGTAGTTATGACAATATATTCTTTTATGTTCCTTTCTTCTAGAAAGGGAACATAATACATTGTTGAAACTTATTTGTTTTCCATATAATGACAATTCCTATCACCAGACTCAATCAGTTCAATCAAATTCTCCAAAAGAATTAGGTAATTAAATGTTTGAAACAGTTCAGAATTTAGATGCTAATCTTAAGAAAATATGTATACCTGCAGCTTGTTGCCTCTGGTATTTCTGAAATTTGATTTCTTGAAATCAAATCTAAGATTGCTTTAAGATAGCTAAGCTGAGCATAATAATGTCATTTTTATACTTGAAACATCATGATGCTAATATGAAAGGTAGGCCCATATGGTGTCCTGAATATTTATGACAAAAAGAGTGACATACTGATTCCTAACTGTTGTTTGGGGGTTTTTTTGTTTGTTTGTTTGTTTTTTCAGGCTAATGTGAGGGTACAAACAACCAGGTCACAATATTTGAATTTGTTAGGTACAGTCCCTCTTGTAGTTGTGTTCCGCACTAAAAGGTGGACATACTGATTCTTGATGGTACCATATAATAATCACTATTCCGATAATTTAATCTTGGAGATTAAAATTCAAAGCAAAGAGATACTGAGGTATACTGCATTTAGTTTTAAAATTAATCTTGTCCAAAGATACACTACCCCTTCAAAAAGTCCCTGGATAGAAGTATATTGCAGTATAATTTGTTTCCCTTATAATGTTGTGTTTCATTTTATGTATGTATTTAAAAATATTATTCTGAGAATAATTCTGAATAGCCTTCAGTAAGTTACTTACTGAGTACAAGGGAGTCCATGGTCCATGAGTCTTACTTAACTCATTCTTAAAAGAGTTAAGAATGTCTGTGTTGACTCAGCGCCTATAGCTCAGTGGCTAGGGCACTGGCCAAATACACTGGGGCTGGCAGGTTCGAATCCAGCCCAGACCTGCTGAACAACGACAACTAAAAAAAATAGCCAGGCGTTGTGGCGGGCACCTGTAGTCCCAGCTACTTGGGAGGCTGAGGCAAGAGAATCACTTAAGCTCAAGAGTTTGAAGTTGCTGTGAGATGTGATGCCACAGCACTCTGCCGAGGGTGATGTAATAAGACTGTCCCAAAAAAAAGAATGTCTGTGTTAAGAGACACTTATTTTACTTACATAAAAGGAGGACTGTCTTTAGCTACATTTTCCTAATTTTTTTTTTTTTGAGACAGAGTCTCACTTTGTTGCCCTCAGTAGAGTGCTGTGGCGTCACAGCTCACAGCAACCTCCAACTGTTTTTAGACTCAGGCGATTCTCTTGCCTCAGCCTCTCAAGTAGCTGGGACTACTGGCACCTACCGTATCACCCAGCTATTTTGTTGTAGTTGTTACTGCTGTTTATAGCTGGCCGGGACCAGGTTCAAACCCGCCATCCTCAGTATATGGGGCGGAGACCCTACCCACTGAGCCACAGGCACCGCACCCGAATTCTAAAAGATCATTATAGTCTTCCATACTGGTTGAGACTACTCAGACTTGATAAAGCAATGACCTAGGCAGCAAGTTGATGAGGAATAAGATCAACTAGATATGGCAAATAACAGTTTACCACTGTAAATAAACACAGAGTTCTACAACAGACATTCTAACAAATGTAGCTTCCTATAAATTAATAGTTTCATTGTCAAATGTCATGTCCTTGGAAATATTAGTATTTGTAGTTTCTTAGCTTCCATCAAGGTTACTACTGAACATTTATTTTTGATTGTGACTTTCATTTAATCAAGGTGAATCCAATATATTTAAGTCTGGTAATAAATTATGTTCTCCACAAAATAAAGTTGTCTTATTTCAGGCTGCTGTAACAGTTATCCCATAGACTGTTGGGTTGTTCAACAACCATTTATTTGGAGGCTGGGAGGCTGCAAAATCCAAGATCAAGGTGCTGGCAGATCTGGTATCTGATGAAGACTTGACTTCCCAGTTTGCTGATGCCAATTTTTTTTTCTTTTTTAGACAGGATCTCTTTTTCCCTCAGTAGAGTGCTATGGCATTATAGCTCACTGCAACCTCAGACTCTTGGGCTCAAGCAATCCTGTTGCCTCAGCCTCCCCAGTAGCTGGGACTACAGACACCTGCCACAATGCCTGGCTAGTTTTTCAATTTTTAGTAAGGACAGTATCTTGCTCTTGCTCAGGCTGGTCTCAAACTCCTGAGCTCAAACAGTCCATCAGTCTCAGCCTACCAGAGTGCTAAGATTACAGGCATGAGCCACTATGGCTGGCCTTCTCTCTTCTCATTGTAACCTCACGAGGCAAAAAGAGAAAACAGAAGAAAGCTCCTTCCTGTCTTTTCTAATGTGTGTAAAGGCACTAATCCCATTCAAGAGGTGTCAACTGTTATGACCTAATTACCTCCCAAAGGGCCTACCGCCAAATACCATCACACTGAGGATTAGGTTTTGACATATGAATTTTGAGGAGACAAAAATGTTTTAGTCCACAGCAATAGTACAGTATATTCAATGTGGGCATTTAAAGCCTCTCATTAAGGTTTTCTTTCATAGGATTTCAGAAGTTCTTAGCCTGAAAATTTCTTTCAAGCCTGAAAGAAATTCAGGCATCAACAAAAGCATGCAATTATAAATATTTTAAGCTCCATGGTTTCTAGCAGTACTACTTAACTCTGTCACTGTAGCATGAAAACAGCCATAGACAAAACAGAAACAGTGAGGAAAGCTGTGTTCCCCTAAAACTTTATTTACAAAACAGATGATGATCAGATTTAGCCTGCAGGCCATAGTTTGATGTCTCTTGAGTTAATCTATTATCAGATTAGTATACCCCTGTAAAGTATAATATGAAATACAGTATAAATGCTTTGGTTATATTTCTACTTTTAATTATTTATTTAAATCTTTTATTTAGCTTAACATGGATTATTTGACCCTGAGCTTCTGAACAGTTTTAATATTTACATTTGCCATAAATTCTTACTAGCTAAAATACTGCATTTGAGGAGTAAATATGAGTAAAAGGTAATTTGATATTAGTTGCTGCATAAGGATAGGTATTAGTTGAGACAGTACAGAATAAATTTTATACTTCTTTTACAGGAGAAAATCTGTCTCATTGAGTAGCACATTTTATTTCCATATCGAATTATGTTTCTAATCTTAGTTTGAGCTTTTAGTTTCCTTACATTCTGAGTCTATCATTACTTCTAATCAAACATTCTTTTCCCTTTTTTTCACAATCCTTTTTTTTTTTTTGAGACAGAGCCTCAAGCTCTCACCCTGGATAGAGGGCCGTAGCATCACAGCTCACAGCAACCTCCAATTCCTGGACTCAAGGGAGTCTCCTGCCTCTGCCTCCCAAGTAGCTGTGTCTACAGGCGCCCGCGACAATGCCTGGCCATTTTTTGGTTGCAGCCATCATTGTTGTTTGGCAGGCCAGGCTGGATTCGAACCCACGAGCTCAGGTGTACGTGGCTGGCACCTTAGCCCATTGAGCCACAGGCGCCGAGCCATCCACAATCCTTTTTATTTCCCCTTAGAATCCAGACCACTTAAATAGTCACCTTTCTTTTCATGACTTAAGATTCAACTCATCAAACCTTAATCCCTTACAGAATAGTTTCCTAAACTTTTTTTTTAATAACGTCTTCCTCCACTTTGAGGACGTATGATAAAAGCAAGCAGTAGGATTTTGTGTCCCACACTTCATTAATAATATTTTAAATGTATCTGTCATGGAAAGGCAAAGGGGAGAAGCATAGAGTATCTTTTTTAATCCATATGAAATTGTTCCTTCATGTTTCCTTCCTCATTGTTTGGCACTGGTTCAGAAGCATTTATCTCCATCAGGTTGTCTTCTGTTAATTCTTGAGGTGTAGTGCCTAGGAAACTGTTTAATTTCTCCAAGATCTGTATCTTGAAACTTTTCACTGTCTACCTTTTCTATTATGTCCACAGTCTCTTTGATTGGCTGTGTCCTAAGTAAGCCCTATTAAGTCATGTCAACATCTGGACTCAGTCTTCATTAGCAGGAATTTATTGTTTTAGGCTTGATGGCTTTCACAGCTTTTTCTATTCCAATACCATCTTCAATAGTGTAATCCTTCCAGACTTACATGATGTTCTAGTAGGGTTCTCTTCCATAGCATTGACAGTCTTTTCCATAGAGTACCATTAGGGTTCTCTTCCATAGTATTGACAGTCTTTTCCATAGAGTACCATGTGTAATGACCTTGAAAGGTCCTTATGATCCTCTGATCTAGAAGCTGAATTAGAGGCACTGTATTTGGGGACAAGTAGACTACTTCAATAACTTCAGTGTTGAACTCATGGGATCCTGGGTGCCCAGGGGCATTGTCCAATATCAGAAGAGCTTTAACAAGTAGTCCATTATTATTTTTTTTTAATCAAATGTCATTTAAGAGGTGGAGAAGCAGTCCTTTATTAGAAAAGTACTTCCTAACTTCAGAGACAAAGCATCAATAAAACCAATCTAAAAAGAGAGTTCTCATCCAGATCTTCATGCTGTACATCCAGAAGACGGTCAGATGGTGTTTGTTATACCCCAAGCAAGTGGAATAGAGAAAACGCCAGCACACAGAGTCCAAATTAAGCAGGGGTCCTTTATTGGCCAGAGGTCAAGAGCAGGCTCACATCACAAAGTCTCTCGACCCCCAAAAGCAGGGCACAAACTTTTTATAAGGTGCTTTCAGTAGGGGAGGAGGAGTTCTTAACGCAAGCCAAGTTTCATAAAAGCCGACACATGCAAGTTTAGATCTATATAGTAAGGGGAGTGCTTATAAGGTGAAGCTGTGGTTTTACAGGATTTTGCAGTTTTTGCTAAACTCTGCAGCTCTCATTTGAGCTTGAAGGGGGAGTGTTGAAAGCACTTAGCAAAGTCTTTCGCAAAATGGAGTTAGGGCATTACATGTTTATCTTTCCCCTTCAAGGCTTAGGGTTTGGCAGCTTTAGATATAAGGGCAATCCTCATAAACTCACAGCATTTGCACACAGTAGTAAAATTAGCCTATCCATTCCCACCTTAAATCCTGGTGCTAGCTTCTCATCCTTACAAATGTATGTCTTATGTGATATTATTTTGTAGAACAGGGCACTTTTGTCCGCATTAAAACCTGTTCAGTGAGGCATGGTGGCACATGCCTATCAACCTACTTTGGAGGCTGAGGCAGGAAGACTGTTCTGAATGTAGGAGTTTGAGATTGCAGTACACCATGATCATGCCTGTGAAGAGCCACTGCACTTTGTCAGCTCGGGCAACATAGCTAGATCCCATTTCTTTAAAAACAACAACAAAAACCCTATTTAGGCAGATATCTTCAATAATTTTAACAGTGTCTGGGAATTCATCTGCTACCTGTTGGTCAGCAGAAGCTGCTTCTCCTGTTAGCATGACATTTTTTAAGTCAAACCTCTTTCTAACATTATCAAATTGTCCTTTGCTGGCATTAAATTCTCCAGCGTTAGGTCCTTCACTTTCCTTTTGCTTTGTCACTTAATGACTTTTTTCGAATCATGTTAGAGTCTGTGGCATGCCTTTCATATAGCATGCCTGCTATATGATGTAAAGATGTAAAGGTATTTTACAAAATGTACAAAGTCTTCGTGTCTGCTGGCATAGCTGCAGTGATGACTTCATGAATTTCCTTTTCTTTTCTTACAATGGTCCTCAATGCTGTATTCAATTACCTCAAAATGGTAGGCAACTACAGCTGCAGACCTCAATATATGGTACACATCAGGCAGTTCAACTTCTTGTAATGTCATGACTTTGTTTCTTAGGAGCAAAAGAAAGAAACACTTGCTTGTTATACCCCAAGCAAGTGGAATAGAGAAAACGCCAGCACACAGAGTCCAAATTAAGCAGGGGTCCTTTATTGGCCAGAGGTCATGATGTTCTCTGGCACATCATATGGATCCCATGGTATTATTTAAAGTTTACAGTATTGCACTAAACACAAAAAATATGTGAGAACCAAGAGAAATCACTTTACTATGATGCAATAAAGTAGAAAGATGAATCTACACAATTTATTGGAGAGATAAACTGCTCACACAGAGATAATCATCATCCTTTTGCATTTTAAGCAGGTACTTACAATTTAGCTTGCCACCATGGCAACAAGAGGTGGCTATGAAGTTATTACAGTGATACAGTTATGTACTACCATTAATTTTATGTTATTATGATTTAATGTTGCATCTTTACATTTGTTTACATTTTACAACTATGAATAGTGCCACATATAAGCTTTGTTTGTATGTTTTGATAAATTTTAAGTTTTTATAATAGATTTGTGTATGTATAGTATGATAGGAAATGATAAAATATATTAGTATCTACATATATTTTATGCATTCATGACATACCTTTTTCTTATAATTGTTTTGATATTTCTAGGTTACACAGTTTACCTGCAAGTTTTTTCAAAGTTTCAAATCCCTAAAAATTTTCCAGTATCCTTATTGAGAAAAATCTTTGTATAAGTAGACCCATGCAGTCCAAATCTGTATTCTTTGTTGTTCATGAGTCAACTGTATTAACTTCCTCTCCACAGCCAAATTCCTCTACAAAGCTTATGGCCCAGTGGGATTACCATCTATTTCTTCAAGTCTTCTTCTCCTTCAGTTTCCAGCTTCTAGTCATACATAAAATCTGAATTTAGTTTGTTTAAATCTGAAATTAGTTTTTTCCCTCTCATCACCCTCATCAACTTTTAACAACATCCTCAACATTAAATATTATATTATATTATATTATATTATATCTAGTTTTCCCATATTTATCAATTTAAATTAATATATGAATATAATGAAACTGGCATTCCTCCCTGTTCTTTCTAGCACGTTAAATCTTTAACCAAATAATTACACATTCGTAAAATAGTTTGACTTCATTTTGTATTTCTCCTGAGATGACCAGAGTATATTGAGTTATAGCCAATAAGCTGAGTAGTTGACTAGACATGAATAGCTGTATGTATATTATAATCACAATAGATTATTCATTCAACAAATACTAACTGAGCACCTACCTTGTGCTTGCCAGTGTTCTAGATACTGAGAATACAGGAATGAGTGGTAGTGGACAGTATTAAACAGATCAGGGAAATTCAGGCTAGTCTACAAGGTTTGGTTTTAGTAAACAAGTGTGCACCCCTAGAGCCATGCTGTCTCCAATATGGCACCTGCTAGCCACATGAGACTATTTAATTTCAATTTTAATCTTTTGAAATTAAATGAATTAAAAATTCAGTTCCTCAATTGCAACTAGCCACATTTTAAGCATTAAATAGCCCCATGTGACTAATGACCACCATATTTGACAGTATAGATACAGAACATTTCTATCACCATAGAAAGTTCTTTTGGGCTCAGCACCCGTAGCTCAGCGGTTAGGGTGCTGACCACATATACCGGGACTGGTAGGTTCAAACCTGGCGTGGGCCTGCTAAACAACAATGACAACTATGGGCAGCGCCTTTAGCTCAAAGGAGTAGGGCACCAACCCCATATGCTGGAGGTGGTGGGTTCAAACCCAGCCCCAGCCAAAAACTGCAAAAAAAAAAAAAAAAAAACAACAACTATAACAAAAAAACAGGCAGGCATTGTGGTGAGCACCTGTGGTCTCAGCTGCCTGGGAGGCTGAGGCAAGAGAATCCCTTGAGCCCAAGAGTTTGAGGTTGCTGTGAGTGTGATGCCACAGTACTCTACCAAGGATGATATAGTGAGACTTTTCTCTCAAAAAAAATAAAGTTCTTTTGGACAGCACTCAGGGAGCAGATAGCCTAGGCTTTTCCTGAGTTCTAGACCCCTCCTAATTTCTAACCTCTCTCTTCTTAACATTTCTAATGTAATTAGGACCACATGTTCTGCAAGTATTTAGTAAATGTTGATTGATACTCTACATTCATCTATTCTAATTTATTCCTTTTTTTATTCAGTCTTCCTGATCTGTATTTTCTCTTTACTTAACAGACAGTGTGGAGCATTCATTATTAAGACACTTGGGCAGCTCTAGTCCAACTCAACAGATATCTTGTCCAATGATCCTTGTGTGGCCGAGATCCAGCTTCAACGAACCGGCTAGAAGCTGCCCGTTGTGAAACTTAGGGTTAGTTAATACCTCACCATACTTATTTATTCCACTATAAGCTGTCTAAATTTGATGAAATTTGCTTTTTCAGCTGTTCCATAAAATTATTTAGATAGATGTGACATTGGGATTTTTATGTGTTTTACCTAACTGTAGTGACCTTTTCTACATGTTTTATCCATTCTATAAATAATAACCACATTGGGAATAGTGAGGTGTCTTTCATTTTCTCTGCTGTGTTATTTTTTTCTCCTCAGACTATTAGATGTTATGTCTCATATTCTTTGATATTTATTTATTTGGGATAAGATCATTTCCAATTCTAATAGAATTTTTAACACTTTCATACTTTTTAGAAGATAGTATATTAATTTCATTGTATTACTTTCCTATTTTGTCATTTAATATGCTTTTGTATAATTTTTTTATTTTTTACTGGTATTCCTTATTTAATTTTGTTTCTGCCATGGTTTTCAGAATTTGAAAGTATTTATACTCCCTTTTTTATACCATTTTACAAATATTAGAAATACCACCAGTATGATCAGTATGCGATTAATTTGACTGTGTTAAATTTTTCTCTAATGTTTGAGATAATACTACAATCTTCCTATGACATAATTCATTTGTAACCAAATTTTATAAAATGTGAATCCACCTAAGGAATTTTATAAAAGAAGCGTTCACCTCTGACATGATCCCATGACACTGACAGACATTCTACTGTATTAGTGTTCTTTGAATGTTTTAATCTTTAAGCCTTTTCTTATATGCTACCAATATAAGCAATTATATGTATGATTAATTTTTTTAAAGACAATTGCTCTCATAAAATGCAAAACTATTTATTGTACCAAAAGAAAACTTTAGATTCTTGATTCTAAAACCAATTTTTATTATAAAATTTGGAATTGGTAGAGGGAGCACTGGTTCAAAAGTTACAGAACAAATCATAAAGGTTTTTAAGCTCTAAAATTTCTGTAGTACAAGAACTATTCCTCTTTAAACTCATTTGCAGTTCTTTCACTGACTTCCTAATTTTTGAACAGGAGGAGAAGCCATTACCGCAATAAACCTATCCTTCCCCTTTCCTATTCCAACTCCAAATATATTCTGTGCTATGCAAAAATAAAAGTAAAAAGATATAGATCCCAAAGATTTTCCTGGTGATTCAAATAGTATGTTTTCTCTTGAAACCATAATGAATATGTTTTCCAAATGGTTTCATGAGAACACTAGGACCCTATGAGTTTATACTAGCATGCAAGGATTTCATATATGTTAATTATTCTCAGTTTTAGAAATGTAAATAGACTAAGTCCCACAATGAAATTTCAAAAGTTTTTGTTCTCTAAGTAAAAATTTATTAACCAACTGATGTTAGAAATCTTCTTTTAATAGCACTATCCTTGAGAACTGAAAAGTTAATGGTTTGATTTTCAAAATGTTAAACAAGATTCTAAACAGATCCTGGACTGTTAATAAAAATTAACAGTGTATTATTGGATAAGGAATTTTGATAATAATTGATACCCAAGTGTGTTTCTTCCATATCTATGGAGATTATATGCATACACATATATAAATAATAGCATTCATACATGTACACATTACTTATATATACCCATGTATGTATGTAATTATTCATACATACATACTTTCTAAGAATTCAGCTTTGAGAATCTAATAGAAACTTTGGAATATACTGACAATCTGAATATACGGAAGAAAGGTACCATCTAACATTCTTCATGGCCTAGTCCAAGGGCTCAAACATGTTACTTTTAAAAACATAGAGATTGAGAGGATGGAAATTTTCCTTATTCATAGTAACTGAACCCCATTTATTTTTTTTTTCTGTTTTGTAGTTATAGTTCCAATAGATAATTTTGAAAAGTAAGATTTTTCTTACTTAGGACCCATTTTGAAAGGCCAGTCTAATGAAATTATCTGAAATTCACTTTGTTAGAGTAAAATGGCTAATACAGATACTAGTAACCTAATCATAAGGTAGTAAACTTTGCAACCTGTTTTCCAAAATCCCTAATATGATCAGAGATACAAAGATGATAACAAGTCAAAAGATAAAGGATCTTGGAAAATTAAAACTTCCACTGTGAGCAGATTTCAGAAGGATTGCTTGGAAAGAGGTATGATTTAGGTTATAAAAGATTGCCTTATAAATTTCTACCAACAAAAGCAGTATAATATTTTCAAACAAACATATATGATAATTTCCATTTGTAGGACTGGATTTATGCTATACTTAAGTATAAAATAGTGAATTGCAGTCACACACACAAATTCATTGTATCATTCCCAGAAATTGTGCTTGAGTATTAAAATATGGAATTAAAGGACTAGAAAGGACTGTAGGAGGGCATACACTTGAACTTCAATATCATGCTTCATCATGCTTTATTGTTACTACATAGTAAATCACTGGCCCCTAGACCTATACACCTTTGTTTAGGGTCTTCTGGTAAGGACCATAAAATGTGCTAAACTAATTCCAGAAGAGCCATAACATAGATCTATACTTTGACTAAAACTTATTCTGAAATATCTATAGAATTAAAAGGGGGAAAGGGCAAAAGATGAATATAAATAATATTCATAATTGGCTGTTTCTTTCTACTCTATTCAGTGTTTTCATCCCTATGCATAAATTCCTAAAAATATGGCATCTGGTTTTGTCCTTTTTGTATTCAATACCACTGTCTGATTAGCAGCTACAGGGGCTTCCATTTGTTGAGCCTGCTATGTGTTTCTGTCTTCTTTGTTTTTATGTATTGCATAAATTTGCAATACTTTTTATATTCTGCTGGCTCCTCTCAGAAATCAAGTACTATTCAAGAGACTTGTTTTATTTCATATTGTCATTTTTTTAATTTCTCCTTTCCTTGTGACATAATCCTTCAGTTTTAGTTTTCTGTATACTAGTTTCATGATTATCTTGATGGTAGGATCCACAAATATAAAATAACAGGCAAAAATTTCAAACTAGTGAACCAACAGATTAAGGATTTCTAGTTTTTTCAGTTTTTTTTTTATTTTTTTATTTTTTGCTGGCTGAGGCTGGGTTTGAACCCACCACCTCCAGTATATGGGGCCGGTGCCCTACTCCTTTGAGCCACAGGCGCCACCCCAAGTTTTTTCATTCTTTATAGGTATGCTGCTTGAAATAGTATAAATTAATGTGTACCAAGCCTGATTATAGTTAAGTATAAATACACATTAACAGGCCACATACTTCAGGCATTTTATTTAAGGTAGTGAAAGATACCATACTGATATCTGACTTATTTTTAAAACATGTAACCCATAAATTTTCCATGTATTCATTCATCAGTTTTCCTCATTTGGCAATGTACTTTTAGTTAATAGAAGCCAAGAGTTCATTATTTAGTAATATTTTGGTGATAATTTTCTCAATGAAGCTGGTATATTAACCTCACTTTTGCATTTCTATCAAGAAATATGCCCACACAATATTGTCATTTAGTATTTCTTTAAAAGTCATAAACTTCTTCCTTTTGGAAAACAAGGGTATGAGAAGCAGCCTTTCTATACTAAAGCCCTTCCTTTCCTTCATTGCTGTCTTCTCACTTCAAGAAATGAACAAAAATTGATTGTTTCTTATCAGAAAAAATCTGGGGGACCCTCGATCCTCTCACTTCTTTGAAATATACCTGTAAGATTCTGGTTTGTCCTTGAGCCTGAAGGAAGAATGTCTAATAAGAAAGTCCTTTGACCAGACTCTTACTTGTTTCTTCTCCATTTTTTCCTTCATGAGGTAATGAACATAAAACACATCTGTACGTTTTTAGGAGCTGGTAATTTTTTGTATTGTTATTTTATTTTCTAATGAGAGTCAGGTTTCTTTCCTGAGGTACAGTCTTTAAAGTAACTGCCCCAAACTTTTTAGCACTTATTTTCTCCCATTACTTACAAATTTTGTGGCTTTCTCTCTAGGTCTTTGTCTCTGATTGATTTTAGTACATAACAGTTTTCACCTTGGAAATTCCAAACTGTATTCTTCCTCTCTCATGAACTCCCTAAGCTTACAAGTTGTCCTCTTTTAATCTGGGAATAATTTTCTATCTACCCACATGAATATCCCTTTTCCAACTTGTTCTCCAAATACCATATCCTTGTTTAGATAAAAAAAAAAAAAAAAAAACAGTGTGCTGACAGTAAGAAAGACCTCCCTCCATTCTGGCTTTTCCCTCTTCTGGATACTAGCATTCTGAAGGACCTGTTTTGAACATAATTTTTATAGACCCTGAGTCTTGTTTTACCTACCCAATTCAGCTAACCTTCTTGACTGAAAATGATAGGGCTTAAGGATATTATTATGTAGGTATTATTTATGCAGTCATCTCTGCTTTTATCTTCAAAGAAAGCCCTAAGCTAAAAGAAATGTAACTAAACATACTTAATTTTGTAATTTTGTTTACTGATACTTTTCTATAGAACTGGAGTAGCTGTGTTTTGTCTGTATTGTGGTTTTTAAGCCACAATATTATTTATTTATTTATTTATTTATTTTTTATTATAAGCATTTATTTACATTCTTCTCCCCATTCCTCAAGAAATAAATGACTTTGTTACCTTAGTAATCATATTAAAAATAGCAATGGAGAATTCAAGAAATCTTTTTATATCACCTCCAGTAAACACAGGCCAATTAGCTCCAGGGTACCATGTGAAAACTACCATTTTCTGGGTATGCCATGATATGAAAAAAAGGCTGGAAAACTGAAGAAAGGATGATGTGAGAGGGTTTTTTTTGGACAAGATTTTTTTTCATTAAAAACTTATTTTAAAGATTCAAACTTTGATTTGCAATGTAAACCTAACACTATACACTCAATTCATTCACTTGCTTCTTGAAAATTACTTTCTAAATAACTGTCATCTTTGTTTAACGTTTGCATTCCCATTACAGAGAATTGTTTCCCTTGCTTTCTTCTAAATGATGAATTATTTGGAGAAATATCCAGAATTCATCCCAAAGGTCATCTCTTTATATATAAATCATCCATTTGATCTTTCTTTATCAAACATCCCTCAGGGCAAACAACTTCACACATTAGGGTAAAGGTAACCAACAATACAGATTTTACTAACATGATTTATTCTCAGGTCATGCAGTTCCCAAAAAATCTTTTTTCTCTATTGTTTTTCTGTTTTTATTTTCTATCTCTCTCTTTTTGTCTTTTTTTTTTTCTGAGACAGAGTCTCACTTTGTCACCCTGGGTAGAGTGCCATGGCATCATCATAGCTCACAGCAACCTCAAACTCTTGGGCTTAAGTGATTCTCTTGCACATCAGGCACCCTCCATGATGCCCAAATAGTTTCTTCTATTTTTAGTAGAGAAGAGGTCTTGCTCTTGATCAGGCTGGTCTCGAACTCCTGAGCTCATGCAATCCACCCGCCTCAGTCTCCCCGAGTGCTAGAATTATATTACAGCTTGAGCCACTGCACCTGGCCCTTGTCTCTATTGTTAATAGTTTGTTCTATTATACTAAGACAGAACTTGTAATTATAATCTGTCACAATAGGGCTATGTGTTATAACATAACTTCATCTTTTCTCAGAAATTACCACATTCTTAGAGACTTACCAAGTCCCAATGTAATTCTGAGCTTCTCTGAAAGATCGTTTTATGGATCTTTCCATAGAATTTGGAGTCCTTGTTCTCCAGCAAATGTTTTCTCTTGAATCTCACTCCTACTGAGCAGCAGTTTTGATCTGATTTTTACCTTTCTAGAAATCAAGCCTATTACCTATAGACAAGGTCCTCTGATGTTTTATCATTCTAAATTCTACTTTCACTTCTGCTCCTTGTGGTAGTCCTTAATTTTGCTGATCTGTGCTCCAACTTCCTATTATATGGGTAATCAACTATTCATCATCCAAATGCAGATACTTGAGAGGGAAAGGGGGCATCAAAAATAATTTTAAAGTTATATAATTTTTGAAATGTGTATTGACTAACAAAGTTTGCCATATTAATGTATCTATAAAAATATTCTATTCAAAAACTATTTTTCAAAATGAAAATTCTAATATAATAAGCATAAGCCTAGACTGTCCCAGGGAAACTGGAATGTAACTAACCCTATTGATATATTACAAAATAACTGTAAAATTAAACTATAGTCTAAAAAGAGATTAAGCCATAAGGATCAGATCTAGACTTCTCTGTTACTTTAACCCTTGAAGCTTTATTGCTTCCAGTTTAGCCTCTGCTATATAAACAGATTTAATTATGTTTAGATGTCTGTTTCCCTACATTATAAACATGAACACAGGATCATTTAACTTCAGGACTCTTCATGAATCTCATACATGAAGAAACAAGAGTCTATAACTGTGGAACAGTCTTAAGATATATTAGTCTTGAAATTTCAATAACTTAGCTTGTGTTAACTGTTGTACAGAAAAGCTTTGGTTAAATCATTAACAATTGTTTAAAGTCCATGATGATATTCCGTGTAAAAATTGTATTAACTTTGTTATTGATGATGTGCTATAAAATTATGTTTCAAATACCATTTCTGTCTACTATATTATTTCAAGGCAAGAGTAATACCTTGTATTTATATAGCAAATTAAAATTTATAAGCATGTCACATGTATTATCTCATTTTATCCACTTGATATCTTTGTGAGACAATCAAGCATTTTAATAAAAGAAATGAGGTTTAAATAAGGTTAAGACAGTTCCCCAAAGTGACATTAGTGTTAAGTGGTAGAACTCAGAACTTAAATTACTAATAAATGGTCACCTAGAAGAAGGTAAGTGATTTCGTGGAGAGCAAGAAAGGAGGCAGGGTAAGAGAAAAGATCCTTAAAATATTTTCAGAAATAATTTTTGTCTCATTGAAGAATTATGAACCATCTTTCATTGAATCACTAAAATTAAATAGATCTCGATAGTAATCTCTTAAGCATTTGGGGATCTGAATTCAGAAAATATTTCAGTCCTGAACAAAAGAAACAAATTATGATAAATATGAAACTGTTTAATCATGCTTTTATCAAGTAACCAAAGTATGAACCAATTTCCTAGCCAAAACAGTGGAAAGAGAATTTAAAAAAAAAAAATTTAATTTGTTTAGATTAAAAAATTGTTTAAGATTGTTCATTGAAAATTTTCTTTAAAAGTATGGGCAAGTCAGTACTCTAGGAAATATAAGGAAGAAAAGTGAGAAAAAAGGGCTTCCAACATATCCCAGAAAAATTTCAGTACCTTTGATAGCAAAGATAGTAATAGGCCATGCCATCAACTCTTTGGGAACACAGCAGCCACATTTCTAGTGCTTTTGAAAACAAAAGTCCACCAACAGAAACAAATGTTTTCTTTCTTCCTTTTTATTATTCTTGCTAATAGCTGCTCTATAGGCATTTATCAGTCTTTGTGTAGACCAGGGGTCCTCAAACTACTGCCCACAGGCCACATGCGGCCCACTGAGGACATTTATCAGGCCTGCTGGGTGTTTTTGCCGCCACTGCCTGTCCTGCTTAGCAGCCGAATCATCCTGGGCCACAGTGCCCATGTGTGGAATGCAAGCTGCACTCTCCGACTCCCCTCCTGTCTCTCGACTCCTCCTCTCAGTCTCGGGTGTGACTGAGACTCGTGCTGGGACAAGTCACCAGCTTGCCTGTGCAGAGCCTGCTGCTGCCTGAGGACTGAGGTAAGAACAAGTTAGGATTTATTTTTTTTTTGAAGTTAGGAGGTCTGTTTTTTTTTTTATTTTGCAGTTAGTAGGGCCTTTTTTTGCGGTTAAGGGGGGCCTTTTTTTCCTGAAGTTAGGTGGTCTTTTTTTTTTGCAGATAGGGGGCGCCTTTTTTTTACTTTAAATATTGTATTTGTTCCCATTCTGTTTTTTTACTTCAGAGTAAGATATGTGCAGTGTGCACAGGAATTTGTTCATAGTTTTTTTTTTTTACATTATAGTCCAGCCCTCAAACGGTCTGAGGGACGGTGAACTGGCCCCCTGTTTAAAAAGTTTGAGGACCCCTGGTGTAGACCTTCCATATAGTATTTGCTATCTGGGGGACTGCTAGTTTAGTTTTGTTTTTTACATCCTAGTCACAGTTACAGACTTATGCCTCTTTATATTGATAAAATTTGATATGGTTCTAAGATAAATGGGTCATTATCATAACTGTCCACTGTAGTCTCCTTAGCTCAAAATTTATGTGTCTAAGGTTGACTATAGCCTAATGTCACTGAAGTGAATTTTCTCATGCTACTGATTTTGACCAACTATCTTTAACTTATCGTTATTTCAGTACTTCATAAATGTATTTCATTTTTGGTTAGATGGCTCGTTTGTAACTTCACAAAGTATCTTGAAGCAATATAAATAAACTGCTTAATTGCACAATTTAAAATATTGTTAACACTAGAAGCAAGTAGGTCTAATACGCCATAAAAAAATTACCCAATGTTTTTATGACTTACTTTAGTAGTGGCAAGTTGTTTCATTGTTGGTAGACATGCTCAGTCTTGGTAGGTCAGTGAAATGGCCTATGGGCCCAAATCATGAAAAATAAAACATAACCTTTCTAGAGAAATTTTGCCTTTCATCTTAGAAACTTTAGTTCATTTCTCTTAACTATTTATAAGTTGCTAGTTAAGTTTTTAGAAGAACAACTAGAACGCTTACTATTAAATTTCTATTGTTAGACGCAGGCTGGGCAGTAGATTTGGCCTAAGTACTACTTCAAAAGTTTTATTTAGCTTTATGAGCAAAACATTATCTCAAGCAATTCTTATGTTCAACAGTGGATCAAATAAAAACCATTTGTTGGTCTGGCTAGGTGCTGTGGCTCACACCTGTAATTCTAGCACTCTGCGAGGCCGAGGCAGGAAGATCCCTTGAGCTCAAGAGTTCAAGACCAGCCTAAGCAAGAACCAGACCCTGTCTCTACTAAAAATAGATTAGCTTAGTGTTGTGGCAGATGCCTGTGGTCCCAGCTACTCAAGAGGATGAGGGAGGAGGATTGCTTAAGCCCCAGGAGTTTGAGGTTGCTGTGAGCTATGACGCCATGGCACTCTAGCCTGAGGCAACAGAGTGAGACAATCTCTAAAAAAAATCATTTGTTGGAACACAAGAGTCTATTCATTGGATGTTTTACTTCACAATAGGATAAAATGTTATTCTAACATCAAGTATATTAATAATTTTCTCTAGGTAGTTGCTTTGTCACCTGTAGGATATGACTCTAATTTCATATATCACAACTACGTAAATTTTTTTTAACAAAACATTACCAAGTTCCGAGATAACACGAAGAAACATAACCTAGTAATTTAGAAGTGCCATTGGATATGGCTTTTCTCAGATTCCTTGAAGTGGGTCTCTTTTTATAGGATGCCTGCTTCCCTGTCTAGCAGTAAGTTATAAGGTAACCGGCTCTTTCTAGTGGAAAAGAATTTCCTAAAGCACACCTTTTCTCCACAGAATCCAGGCCCAGTTAATCTTATTTTCTAAATCTTTCCCTTAAGTTAATTATAAAATAGAGCCATTTAAAATGCATTAAAACCCTAATTTTCTTTAAATCTCTTAATAGGAACCAAGGTTACATTCTGTGAGAAGAAGCTTTTCTCAACCTTCATCAGTAGGTTTGAAACCTCGATATTCTCGAAGTCCACACTTTCATCCTAGAAAAGATTTCAGAGCAGAGGATTCAATTCTTACTCCATCTTCCTCTACTGATTCTGTTAAGTAGAATCTTAGATAACTATTGTGTCCAACAATAGAAAACAACTAGCCCCATATGTGGTATAGTAACAAGAGGGTTTGGATGTGCTTAAGTTTAAATGTTTTTGCTTTTTTAAGGGAATTAAAGAAATCTTAGTAGCCAGAAGAACATAGGAGGTAAAGGATAAAATCATGGTTTCCTTTATTATTCACACCTTTAGATAACATAGACTTACAATCTGTAATGAACAGAACAAAAGTTATATCTATAAAACAACAAATACCTTTTATCAAGATATTCAACTTTATCACTTTGGGAAATTTGATCATTATCTGGCTGTCTTACCAACATGATAAGATCATATACAACCACTTAAATATCTTTAGTGGTTAAATTTTTTAATTTTATTCTAGATGTTTCATATTTGTAGACATAGCCATGACATATACAAAATATACAAAGTAACAGGCCATTTGTTGTAATATGGTGTAGTTAGAAAAATGTTTTCTTGTTATGGAGAAATGTAGAGTAAATTCTAGTTTCCACATTATTTGATTCCACTGTATTTAGGTTTGTGTATATTTCATCTCCTTTAAATGTTTTTTATAAAATATTTTAAACTCTAGGTTTATCTTAGAAATTTTGACATACCAATATCTATCAAATATAAGAATATATAAGTATCAAGAAATCTGTCATTATGACCATTTATTTTATGCCAGTTATGGCCATAGTTGACACTATTCTTAAATATATTTAATGATTAAATCTATATCTATTTCTTGCCCTCTCTTGTCCTCCATACATGAAGCATAAGGGTTCTTATGGCATCCTGGCAAGTATAAGCATTCACTGCATTTAGCATGTAAGATTTGATATATGTTTCTTTAATACAGTGACACTATCAATATTCCTTATCTTTCTAACATTAAAAGCCTAGAAGTGAATAAATATTTCATCTTTTTAATACAAAGAACCTATGCTTACCTGATCCTATATAAATTAATTTTTGATAACTAAAAATTGCTACACCAACTAGAACTTTTTAAAATTAAAAAATGGCTGACTTTTCTTTAAATGCTGCCTGTTTAATATATATCCCTTCTTCTGTAAAAACATTATATTCCTTTCATAGGAGATTAGACTAATGATAAAACTAAAAATAACTTACATAAATAAACAATATTTACATTGACTACATGGCAGTTTACTCTGGCATTTAATGAAATTTGATTGCACAATACTAGAAAATACTAGGATTTCCCTCTTTTAATTTCATGCCCACTCTTAAGAACTAAAGCTGGTTTGCATATCTGTCAGGCAAGAATAAGAATTAGACATAAATGATATTCTTACAATGTTAAGATAACCCAATAATACCTTTAAATAATTTTATCCTGTCTCATACAAGATAATGAACTGTCTGATGTATATATTTTGGGAGTATATCATCCTAATGTTTCCAAGCTAAAATATTTAATAGGTTGAAGAATAAAACATAATAGTATAGTTATATTACGGAATATTCTTGCACATCCTAAGGCTACTCCATCTATTTATAATAATATTTTTGCTACAATTATTTTGAAAGTAACATGCTTTGTGGTAAGGCCCATGATAGTGTTGGGAGAGCCTTAGTCAAAATATCATGAAACAATTCCCTAATACTCAGCTTGTCTCTTGTATTTAGGACACATTTTAATCCCATGTCTGTTATTCAGGCTTACTTGGTATATTTGTGTTTTTAAATGTTTGTAAATTTTAAAGAGTTTGAGAGAAACTGTATTTTGTTTCTAAGATCGACATTGAACTGCTTTTGTTAGCTTATGTATTTTAGGCAATTGTGCTTTTTACCAAAATGTATTAATGCACTTCCACATTACTTTTATTACCATAATAGTTCATTACCATCTCTCTCTAGACTGTAGTACAGAGGTGGTATGAAAATTTGTTAACGAACTCCCCAAAAAACTATTTTGCTTAAATTGTGATATTTTGCTCTTATTTTATAATGTAACATATCCATGATAGCAAAAATAGCTTCAGTAACTATAAAAGATCAATGTTTTAGCTTTCTGTTATTAAGGTCCTTTTTATAAGTCATGATATAAATATGAACAAAGATACATAGAGACTAAACTCATGTTTAGCCTCATAATTGTGAAGCAACCAATAATAGTTTATAAAAGAAATGTTTAATATAAAAAGTATTGCCTAAAAAAGTGTATCTTTTTTCCCCTTGAGTGTTTGGGCGAAAAAACTCTAAAGGATAATAATTTTAAAGTATTCATTAACAATTTCTTATGATTTCAATACAATGTGTTTCTTGCTAATCATATTCAAAACCTTTAAACTTGTCTAACTTTTGTACCAAAGCAAGTTACACAATATCTACCTATGTACCATATTTTTAGCAACATGTAAAAGAAATTTCCTAAAATCCTTATTAGTATGACCTATTACACAAAATGTTTTTTAAAGATACTAATACATGTAATTTTTTCCTGCCCTAAATGGTGCCCAACTATAGGCTAGTAAACTTTAGCATTATTTGAGGTTACTTCGAACTGTTTGTGAGAATAGCTTTCAATTAAAATAACACATTTACTACCCTAATGTCTGTGCCAAAGGAAAAATGAAAATAAAGTCAGCAACAAACCTGTTTACCAAATAGGTTTTTATGCCTATGCCCTAGCTATGTGTCTGTCTGTCTTTAGAGAATTAGTTTAAAATCTTCAGTTCAGCCTTACCTATTTCACATATTGAGCATTTAAACATCTACCTCAATAGTTACCAATGATGGGTTTTGATAACTTGGTTTAACTTGGTTAGTCTCTTTCTCACTACTCTGAATGTTAAGCAATAAGATTTCACTATTTTTTATGGGGGGTTTTGGTCCGAGATCACATTGATTTCCTAATTTTTACACTTAGCTACACAGTTATACATTTCTATTGGTTTTTAATGCCCCAAAGCTGACAGCTCCACTTTTAGATAGTCTCTGTGGATTATTGAAAAAGAAAGAAGTGCTATATAGTCTCTTTAGGGAAGAAAACTACTTTTATGCATCAGTTACATCCAAAAACATTTTATGTAAAATTTGTTATGAATTAACTATCTTCAAGAGGCTGATTTTTAAGTAAACAACATGTTAATAAGAAAAAACTACCTATCTTGAGGATTATTAACTGTTATTTTTTTATACTAGGTCAAATAATGTCATAATGAATGTTAAAAATATTTCCTTTACATCCAAGCAAAAAAATACTCCTTTCAGCTCTTAATATAGTATGAAAACCCAACCATTAGCTTTCATGCAATGAACTATACATATTTTAATAATTTGAGTTAGTACTTTTAATTTTCTTCCATAATCCAAAAATAGGCTTCTTGTACATTGTAACTTGATTTGTTTATTTACATTCCAGTAAGGAGTTATAAAATCAAACAGAACTCATACTAAGAAGTTTTGCTTTTTATGTGAAATCTAGGGAGTTTCCATAAAGTAAGTTTTGTAGAAATTTAAATATTAAAAGGTAATGCATTAACTTCAGTTTATCAGGATTAAAGACTCTCTATGAAAGCCTTTATAAATTCCTTTAGTGACTTATAAAGGTAATCTAAAATATGCTATATAGGACATTTTTCATGATCTACCATTTTGATTCTGCCAACAAATCATAAAATATGCTGTGCAAAAAAAGTGAAAAAAACACCCATCATGCCTTGCTAACCACGTATTGCTTACAAATAAACAAATCCTGAAGAAATTATTTAAAACATAGAATAAAAATATAGGTTTTCTTGGCTTTCCAAGTTAGCAAAGATTTTAGTATCTTTTGTTATATTCTATTTCTTAAAATGGATTTTACCTAATAGCTAAGAAACATAAAAATAGCTTTCATGTTCATGGTGTAGCCCATGTCCAACAAAATAGCTACATTCTAGGAAAATAAAGCACTGAGTATTCTTCATACAATTCATAATAAAGTCTGTTAGTTTTGGGGGTGTAAGAGCATGTCTTTCCTGTGATTTGAGGTATAATTTACCAAGAATTGTCCAATTTGTGGCATTTAAAAATGCTAACCGGGTGGTATGTGCTTTGGTAATAACTGCAGTCAAGGGTATTTAATCTGACTCCTGCAGTCTTGTTAGGGAAGATGTCATACAAATGCAGTAAACATTTGTTAAGTAAATTCATAGAACTTAAATTGTTAGTAAATAGATGAGTCTTATTAATAAGTTAATTTGTATTAAAGCTGTATGTATGAAAAAGTTTCATGAAAGTGTTTGTGGCCTCAAATAAAATTCTCTGGTTTGTTACTATAGTAGTTAATTCAAATAAAGCTTTTGGATATTGATATGTTTTCATGTTTAGAGATAAATGTGTATTTAAACTACTAATTAGTAAAATGTCATTTTAAAATACTTAAATTCATGGATTTGTGACAGGATACTTTCACTTAAGAGAACAGTTAGATTCTAGAATTTGGAGCACTATTCTGAAAATAAGAAACAAAATAATCTCAAAGAAAAAAAAATAGGGGGCAGTGCCTGTGGTTCAGCAAGTAGGGCACCAGCCCCATATACCGAGGGTAGCGGGTTCAAGCCCGGCCCCGGCCGAACTGCAAAAACAAAAAATAGCCGGGCGTTGTGGCAGGCGCCTGTAGTCCCAGCTACTCGGGAGGCTGAGGCAAGAGAATCGCCTAAGCCCGGGAGTTGGAGGTTACTGTGAGCTGTGACACCATGGCACTCTACCTAGGGCAATGAAGTGAGACTCTGTCTCAAAAAGAATATATATATATATATAGGGATTATACAGTTATTAAAAATTTGCCAATTTGCACCAGGACACATAAGCAGGTTTAGGATATAAACTATTGAAAGGAAAAGTGAAGTACACCACATGCCATGGTAAAGGTAAGTACGTTTTTCTAAATTTCTGTTTTGGCACTCATCCATCTCATAATCTAGTTATCAAACCATGCTCGTTAGTAGAGTGGTAAAAAGAAACCAACTTCTCATCTTGAAATACTAACTGATATATTTCAATTAAAGGTTTTTATTTGGACTTTTCATCTTCAGATCTTTGGATATAATTATACTACTTCCTTTTCCCCACAGTACTTAAAAAAATGCCCTCAGGATACATTCATGGATTGATTGTGGCGTTGGTAGTAAAGATGGTGCTGAGGCTCTGACATCAAGACAAGTTTAGTCTAGACTCTATTTCACAAGCTATATAAAGCACAGAAAAGTTGCTCCATCAGTCTCTCTGTGCCAGTTTCTTGTCAAATACAACAATACAACACCTCATGGGTTTAATGGGGAAAGTGAGAGAACACAAATAAGGAACAGAGAAATGTTGGTTCTCTCCCTTTAATTTCACTTATTACTGAACTAAAAATTAGAAAATCTGGCAAAATTATAGCCATGGGATTAATTAACCCATTTAGAGAACCTATGAGCAGTTGACAACTGTATTCAAAAAGCAAGTTATTGGCTTGGCGCCTGTGGCTCAATGGGTTAAGGCGCCAGCCACATACAGCTGAGCTGGTGGGTTCGAATCCAGCCTGGGCCCGCCAAACAATGACAGCTGCAACCAAAAAATGGCCGGGCGTTGTGGCAGGTGCCTCTAGTCCCAGCTACTTGGGAGGCAGAGGCAGGAGACTTCCTCGAGCCCAGGAATTGGAGGTTGCTGTGAGCTGTGATGCCACGGCACTCTATCCAGGGTGACAGCTTGAGGCTCTATCTCAAAAAAAAAAAAAAAAAAAAGCAAGTTATTATTTTATAGAGGCATACATGGAAAGAGAAAAGTTTTATAGTTATTAAACCTTGCCTACTATAAATTGTTTTTCTACACGTAGCAGTAAGTGTAGTACTGGTAGTAAACATGAAACACTGAAATGCTGAGTGGCTCCTGTGGCTCAAAGGAGTAGAGCGCTGGCCCTATATGCCAGAGGTGGCAGGTTCAAACCCAGCCCCAAGCAAAAACTGCAAAAAAAAAAAAAGACTGAAATGCTGATGTCTAAATATGAGTTGTTACATTTTTACTTTCTCATGCATGGTTTCTCCCAATTCACAAATGGGAGTTTCATTTTTTATTTTACAGACTTAACCATTGCTTATTTTCAGTTTTTGCTTCTTACACTTTGATGCTATATTTTTAGATCATACTAGTTCATAACAGTTATAACTTTTCAGTGCATTATTTCATTCATATTAAGTCCAACTTTATTTTTAGTAATGGTTTCCCCATCGTTATAGATTGTCTAATATAAATATTGCTGTACCAGTTTTCTTTTGGTTAATATACACCTACTATTTCCTTCTTATGTCTTCTGCTAAGTTGAAATATGTCTGTCTTGACTACGTATATAACTAGCTTTTTTTTTCTTTTCTTTTTAAGACAGAGTCTCACTGTTGTCCCAGGCTAGAGTGTCAAGGCATCAGCCTAACTCACAGCAACCTCAAACTCCTGGGCTCAGGCAATCCTACTGCCTCAGCCTCCTGAGTAGCTGGGACTAGAGGTGCCAACCACAACACCTAAAATTTTCCTGTTTTTAGTAGACTGGGTCTTGCTCTTGCTCAGGTTGATCTCAAACTCCTGAGCTCAAGGGATCCTCTCACCTCAGTCTTCCAGAGTGCTAAGATTATCAGCATGAGCCACCAAGCCTGGGCCTTATAGCTAGCTTTTTAACTTAATCTTGAACATTGTTGCCTTTTGGCAGAAGGTTCATTGCAAAGTTTTTTGATATATTTGTATTTCTGACATCTTATTGTGGGTTTTCTATTTACAGTATTTTTCTTTTTTCCTTGCCCTTTTTATCTCCTTTCTGTCTTCTGTTGAATTGTATTCTTAAACCTTTCTTTTCTTCTGGCTTGAAAGAAGTACATTCTATATACCATTTTCATGATAAACCTAACCTAAAAGTTAATAACGTGTTTATTAACTTTGTATTTTTAAGATTTATAGCTTTTTAACCAATGAATGCTTCTTGTACGGTTCAAAGAAAGCCAAACTACCAAAGCTATTTTATTTAATCTGTTCCAAAGTAAAAGTTATAACAATTTTTTAAGTATTTTAATTAGGAAAAAGAATGTATAGGTCATATTTTTGTGAGATATGTTGAATTAAGAGAATGCAATGATTCCAATCTGTAACAATCATAATTTAGTTTTAGAAGATTCATCCCATGTTAAATCCCATAATCCGGTGATTCTCAATGAATGAGAAGTACATGCACAAGGCATGGCTTTAAGAGTGATAGCCCAGGGAAACTAGTACATTTTCCCATTCCATACACTAAGGTAGGTGGCATTCTTCATTTTCACAGTTATTCCCAGAACTATACCTTCTTTGGCTTACCCAGTGAGTCTTTCAGGTCCCCTACAGATGTTTCATCCAGAAATCCTTAATGATTCAAGGGCAGGGCTCATCTCTCCTTGGAGTTGTAATTTTCTTCTTGCAAATGGCATCTTTGGTTTCCTGAAACATCCTGACATCTCACACCATCCTGTTCTTAAGAGAGGAACTGAGGACTTTAAAATATATGTTGAATAAACTGTGACATAAGCTAAAAGAGGGTGAAATTCAGCTCATAGCCAAGGATAAAACTTCTATACTATAGAAGTTCTTCTATAGTAAGAACTTCTTCTTACTTTGGTGAAGATCCAAGTATGGCTGAACTTCTCATTGGCAAGAGGCATGGTAGAGGTGGTATTATTTCTAGTAGTCAGGGCCACAGTAAGATCCTTTGGTGTGTAGTCCCTACCAGTCCCCTTCCTCATAATGAAAATCCAGACACTGACTAATGTGATGCAATCCCAAGTAGAGTATTTAAAATGGTCAGCTAGATCAGGCACGGTGGCTCATACCTGTAATTCTAGCACTCTGGGAGGCCAGGGCAGGTGGATTGCCTGAGCTCAGGTGTTCAAGACCAGCCTGAGCCAAGAGCTAGACCTATTTCTAAAAATAACCAGGCATCATGGCAGGCACCTGTAGTCCCAGCTACTCAGGATACAGGGGCAAGAGAATTAATTCAGTCCAAGAGTTTAAGGTTGCTGTGAGCTAGGACGCCCTGGCACTCAACCAAGAGTCACAAAGTGAGACTCTGTCTCAGAAATAAATACATACATACATACATATATACAATGGTCAGCTATTCCCTGTAAAGGTGGATAACTTAATTCAGAGAATCTACTGTAAATAACCTAAGACTACCTACTAAGGAGAAGAAGCCTCTAAATTGGTTTGTCCCTTCCTCTCTGCTCAAAGTAGATATTGGTGATACAGGAAAGCAGCTTAGGCTGGGATTCTCCTGTCAAAAAGAATAAGGCTCTTCTAGAAAGGTTGAAATTCTTAGGTTTAATCCCCTAATTAACCTTAATTAACTTAGTTCTCACTACTCTGGTATTTCAAGTAATATTAACTTTCAAATTTGGTGTTTTTGTTGGTCTCTTTTTAAAGAGAACAGGTAAGAAGAATCCTATCGAGATCTCCTGCAAGAGGAAGGAACAGGGCCAGTTAGGGTGTGCTGAAATGATATCTTAGTTTTGTAAAGGATTCAAGGGCTTTCTTTTAGAACTTGTGCTCTTGGTTACCCTTGTGCCCTAGCTCCCTGCAAGTTTTATGAATTAGTGAACCTTTGACGCAGAAATAGACACTTGGCTGTCAGTATGTCCCATACCTTTCTAGGGCCACTGATACTTACTCTCTGGAAACTATAAGGACCCACCAAGGTTTACAGCACCATAGACCTCACCAATAAGAGTTCTATTATCTGGTAGAACTGGACAGTGGGGTATTGCTTTCAAAAGGCAATTATAGATTATCATAAAACAGCATTAAGGACCAAGTCTTAGGTTGGTCCTAAGCCTAGGCCCAACCAGAGCCTAGCCTTCCCCATAACCCAAGGTTAGACTAATGCTGGCTAACAATGTCACTACATCCTATACTTATTTGGAAGAGATGGAGAAGTCAAGACATCCAGGAAACCACTCCTACCATACACCCAAGGCAGAACTTGAATGCTTCATTCATACCGTCACCTGCTACCACTTCATGATTTTAAGTCATCCTTGTGGAGGTTCACAACCTGACAAACTACTGGCTTTACTCAGTTTTGTAACTTCCCAGATCTAAAGAGCTATGTCTCAGTCACAAGTACAACCTTGAAAAATAGTAAGACCTGTGCCCTAGGGCCCATATTCCAGACTACACCTTTTCTTAAATACATTGGCATTAATTTTATGTTTAATTTATTAGGCTCTTCACAGTCCAGAGCCCATTTTCCCTTAGGAAAAATGAGGTCTATCTGCAGAATAACTGTAACATTTAAGTGAAATCAGAGATTGTATTTTTTTTCTTGCTCCTGCCTATAGTCACAGGTCTTCTAATTTATTAGTTCATTTATTGAATAGCCCTATGATATACAAGGGTGTCACTTAAAACATACATTGCCCATTACTTCTTGCATGACTTCACAGCACTGGAGGCTACTGAGTTGACATCTTATTACCTTTCTAATGTGACATCCTGTTTACACCTGAGCTAGGTAGTACTGTCACCTCCTGCAATACTGCTTCCAGGAATACACCAAAATGAATATTTAAGAATTTCAAGAGTAGTAGTGGAAGAAATTTACTTTCTAGTCAAGGGGTCCACAAAATACCAAATACAGTGTTATGAGGATTCTAGAAGTTTGTCATCTTCTTCCAGAAGTGATTAGGATACCCCCTCATGGAAGTGCAAGGCTGTCCACTTTGAAATTTTCTCTACACTGCACTTTCCATTCTCAAACTGCTGGATCTTTGACTCAAACAGATGAACTTGCCTCCAACAGAGAATTCAAGTGGTTCACCTTCCATGTAATCACAGAAGTCAAATCCAACTTACCACGTTCCTCCATTTGAAATATCCTGCCTTCTGTAATTATGCCCTATCTGGTTCACCACAAATATCCAGATACCACAGATATCCAAGTACCCAATTAAGTGCCTAGTAATAACAAGTTTCACAAAAAGAACTCCATTAACACCTTCCAGCAAGCGAAGGTCCATTGTATTGACCACCACTAGGCCACAGAAAGATTATACAAAAGGAAGATACTATAGGAACTTAATACTGCTGGACAAGTACTTCAGAAGCAGAGGTTTTCATCCTGCTGGTTTTCCAAATATGTTTTCCTTCATCCATGTAAACAAATGCCATCTTTCATTACTCTCTGCCCTACCCAACCCACAAGATACTATATCCTATACCCCAGTAGTCTGCCCTCGTAATCCCAGCAGATAACCTAAATATAATGGAAAGCCCAGAAATATGGAATGAAGAGGGTCTGAGGGTACATTTGTGCCAACAGTCCTTCCACCTTTAGAATGCCTTTAAGCATTCTTTTCCAAGGAGTGTTTCCAAGCAACCAGAAATCCCTCACTTCACTGATTAATAAAATGGAGCTGAAGGGTGGCACCTAGAATAAAACTGGGGAAACTACCAGGACAATAGTTTACTACATAGTATACCCTCTCTGCTTGCTGCTGATACATATAACAGATATTCCAAGGCAAGTTCGCATGTTAAACTTTGAGCTAGCTGCCAAATTACCCTATAAGATATAATGCTGGCTTACTATATTGTAGTCATTGTATAAATTGGTAACATCTTCTCTATGATGTTCTCTTATGGAGCCTTGGAGCGATTCCTAAATCCAGTTTGAGATTCCTGGAGCATTGATCATTTCCTTCCTTCACCATCACCTTCAATAAATGCAACAGAACAGATCTGAACCAAGGTACTTACAAACTTTTAAACTTTAATAACTTAAGGTAAAAGAGTAAGTTTAACTTCAGTTACAACTACTTAAAAATAAATAAACATTTATAATAACTAGTACACAATTTCTATATTGTATGATGGATCTTGATGGACCAAAAGAAATCATGAGGTAAATTATATGAACAACAATATTAAGACTATAAGAAATATAAAGAAAATATTGTCCTTTTGAATTATGTACAGTTTCAGTCATACCTGTAACCTAATGTTATCAAAGTTTAAAATTTTTAACATACCAAGTACCTTAAGAGAACATTATAGTTTATCATATAAACATATATATAAACAACCTGATACATTTGCTTATTTGATTACTAATAGAGTATCATTTTTCAGTAGTCTGAAATAAACTGAGGATTCTGAGCTTTTTAACTGCTTTCTGTTAAAACAATAGTGGTTGAAAATGGCTAGCCCTTATTTTAAGAAAAGCAGTAAAAATTTAAAGATCTGCAAAATTAGAAAGCAGAAAACTAATTTATTCTCAATATTCTGAAACCACAATCTTAAATAATTAAATGTGTCAGACTAGAGCCATCTGGTGGTTGAAGTTTAATATTAGAAAACACAACTGTTAAAAGACTATTAACCAAGTAGGGAATCCTAGTCATAGGAATTTAAAGAATGGGGATGGGGCGATGCCTGTGGCTCAAAAGGAGCAGGGCGCGGGCCCCATAAGCGGAGGTGGCGGGTTCCGGAGGTGGCGGGTTCAGACCCGGGCCCGGCCAAGAATTGAAAAACTAAAAAAAGAATGGGGATGAATGGGGGCAAAAATTATCTGGTCCATGACACTGATTTTAAAGGTTTAATAAAATCTTTTTTAACAGGTGACCCAACATATATACTAAAGTTAGGGCTACCCTGTAAAAGCTGAGGTAGGGGGCCTCCAACTCTCTCTTCCAATAAAAGAATTCACTTCACTAATTAACCCTAGAAGCAGAAGCCAAGCCAATGAAAAAAAAAAAAAAACAGGGCAGCACCTGTGGCTCAAAGGAGTAGGGCGCAGGCCCCATATGCAGGAAGTGGCGGGTTCAAACCCAGCCCCTGTCAAAAACCGCAAAAAAAAAAAGCCATGAGAGGTAGTTTGGACAAATAACTGTGCGTGGAAGGAGGCACAATGAGAAGAGATACTATTAGCAACGTTGCTTCCTACCCATCTTTCCCCCAGAGACATCTGAGACATACAGTGCACAAAGGACAGTGGTTAAAGGGCATAGATAAATGAAAAAAGGGGGAACAGGTACCCAAAAAGTTACAAACCTTTTTTCACAGGAGCACAGCTTATGTGTTCATTTGATGCAATGCTTTAGACTAAACACTAGTGTAAATTTCCTGAAAATGAAAAATAAGAAAATAACACATTTGGTTTTTAACCACAAGCCAATTAAGAACAGGGTTTCTAGGTCCTGTGGGCTTTCATGAGCCAAGCCCTGGACTGATCCAGTCTTGGAAACAAAAGTCCAGATTCAGGTCCCAGCCTTCTCCCTTCAAAAGGGCATGGATGTCCATAGAATCGAGGCAAGAAACAGAGATCTCCAAGGCCCCTCTCTGTGACAGAGACCCCCAGCCTGGACAGCAGCTTGTCAGCTAGGCTTGGGGTGACAGGCTGCAGCAAAGTTCCAAAGACTCGCAAACATTCCAAGGCCACATGAAGCACAGTTCCCAGCCAGGGAGCATCTACTGGGCTCTCCCAATTCAGCTTCCATGGTGCATGCCTTTGAACAAAACCATTAGTTTGGCGGACACAGGTAGACACTGCCTCTAGAGCCTTATATATCTGAAAGTTATCATAGTGGTCTGCTACTTGCTTGGGCAAAGTGGCCACTGCTCTCACCAAAGCATAGTCCTCTGCTTGAGCACGAATTGGTGGTCCCCGCAACCCTGGCTCACTGGGAAAGCAGGTAGTGCAGAAGGATGGATAAGTCCCAGAAGGATTTATTCTGTTGGCAGTGCATCGGTTCAAAAGACCTCCCAAGGCATCTGCCAGTTCTGAGTCCAACAACTTAACCACTTTTTCATCGTAGTAATCACAGTCCCAGTTGGGGACGCCCTGTCGTAGGAGAAAGTAGCGGAAACCATCCACAGTATAGCGATCAAGGCAAGTCCTGGGATCCACCACGTTGCCCAGGCTCTTGGACATCTTTTGGCCACACACCGTCCAGTGGGAGTGAACACAGATGCGGTGTGGCGGGCTCAAACCGGCCCCTAAAAGGAAGGCAGGCCAATAGATGGCATGGAATTTGAGAATGTCCTTACCTATGATATGAGAGGTGGCTGGCCACCAAGATTTGAACTCTGCATTTGGGTAGCCAATTACAGTGAGGTAGTTGACCAAGGCATCCAGCCACACGTATATGGTCTGCGAATCGTCCCCGGGCACCGGAATGCCCCAGTGCAAGTGGCTACTCCTGCGAGAGACAGACAAGTCGGGAAGCTCGTCCTCCAGCCACTGAAGGACTGTATAGTAGAATGGTTCAGGGGTGATTGCCTGAGGGTTGCCCCGCAGCCACCACTGGAGCGGCTCCCTGAACTGGGAAAGTCTGAAAATGTAGTTTTCTTCCTTAGTCCAGGAGACTGGATGCCCACTTTCAAGAGATACAGGACCCGAATCCCCTGAAGGGCCCGGCTGCCAAGTGACCTTGGCCTCAGGCAGGAAGCACTCGTCAGAGGCGCAATACCAACCTTCATAGAGCCCCTTGTAGAGCAGACCGCGGGCCTTCAGCACCTCCCAGAAGTGCCGCACAGCTACCCTATGCCGCTCCTCGGTGGTGCGAATGAAGTCAGTGGAGGAGATATCGGCCTCCTGGAAAAGCTGCTGGAACTGAGCAGAGACTCGGTCGCACAGCTCGGTAGGGGACAGCCCGGCCAAAGCTGCAGCCTGCTGAATCTTCAGGCCATGCTCGTCGGTACCAGTGGAGAATCGTGTAGCGGCGGCCCTGGGAACTCGCAGGCGACGGTGGCGGCACAGGGCGTCCGCCAGGAGCGCCGAGTACAGGTGCCCGATGTGCGGCGCCGCGTTCACATAGAAAATGGGTGTAGTGAAGTAGGCACGCGCATCACAAACCTCGTCGCAGGCACCGAGGGAGCCCGAAGTGTAGTGGCGTGAGCCACAGCCCTCCAAAAGAGAAGCCCTACTGGCCCCCGGGCGACCCAGCAGCCGGGCGACAGAAACTCGCAGCATGGTGCTGGCAGGGCCCAAGCGGTGGGGCGGTGTTCTAGCAGCACGTGTGATGGGCGCATGCGCACCTTGGTCGTGCCGCAGCTTCCGGCAGGAAAGCCAATGAAATTCGGCCCGAGCGCTGGTCCTCGGCCGCTCCCTGCGCGCCTCCTCCCTCCGCGGGGTGAGCACTGCGGCTCTCTAGGCCCGCTCAGCGCCGGAAAAGCAGCTGGAAGGGCGGGGTTTGGGAGAGGTTATGAAAAGCGGTAAATCTTTACGTTTGTACGCATATAACATCCTGTGTTTCCTGCTTCAGGTTACAATCTTATAATTATGGATCCGCTTCCCTCCCAAAGCTGAGCTTCTTGTGGCACTTTGCCGGAGTATGGCTTCTACAAATGCCTAGTCAACGTCTGAAAAGTCATATAAATTCTTTTTGTGTGTGTGTACGTCCATAACTACAATTTTATTTCTATTTCAAATTATTATGAGGGTATAAATTTTTAGATTACATTGTTCTCACTTCCAGGGTAAAGGTCCAGTTGTAAAAGCGCCCCTCACCCAAGGGGCATGTTATACACCCTCACGAGGTGCACGAATAGGTGAGATCCCACCACACGCCCTCCCTTCTTCTGCCAATTGTCCTCCCACCCTTCCCCCTCCCTCTTTCCCCCTGCCCTGTACTAGGCTATATTTGTGTTTATTGTTCATATGAGCATGTAATTGTTCATATATTGGTTTCATATTAGCATTGAGTACGTTGGCTATTTATTTTTCCATTCTTGCTATACTTTATTAAGAAGAATGTGTTTCAGCTCTATTTTAGGTAAATGTAAAACATGTAAAGTGTCCATCTTTTTGAAGGTTGAATAGTATACCACAGTTTGTTGATCTGTTCATGGAGGCATTTTGGTTGCTTCCACGACTTGGCAATTATGAATTGAGCCACAATAAACATTCTGGTGCAAATGTCTTTGTGGCAAAATGATTTTCATTCTTCTAGGGAGGTACGTAGTAAAGGAATTTCAGGATCAAATGGAAGGTCTACTTTTAGTTAAGGATTCTCCATACTTCTGTCCAAAAAAGCTGTATTAGTTTGCAATCCCAAGCAGAGTCGAAGTGTTCCCTTCTCTCCACATCCATCCCAGCATTTGCAGTTTTGTGACTAGTAATGTGGGCTAATCTTACTGGGGTTAGGTGATATCTCAGGGTGATTTTGATTTGCATTTCTCTGATGATTAAAGACAGCATTTTTTCATGTGTTTGTAGGCCATTTGTCTGTCATCCTTGGAGAAGTTTCTGTTCAAGTCTCTTGCCCACTTATAGAGGGGATTGTTTGCTCTTTTCTTATTTAATTTGAATTCTTTGTAGATTCTAGTTATCAGGCCTTTGTCAGATTGATAACTTGCAAAAATCTCCCATTCCAAAGACTTGTCTGTGGTATGCAAAACCCACAAACACCACCCTTAGCTTAACCACCCTTAGCTATGCAAAAGCTTTTTAGCTTAATCAAATCCCAGTTTTTATTTTTGGTGCTGCTGCAATTGGGGGGGGGGAGTTTTCCTCATAAAGTTATTTCCCAGGCCAATATCCTCAAGCAGTTTCCCTGTACTCTCTTCTAGAATTTTTATTGTTTCATATAAATTCTATCTAGGACCCTAAAAAATCTGGAAGGGAAGAAGGGAGCAAAGAAGAAAAATAATTACTTAACAGCATTTGAGGCAAGGATAAGAACAAAAAGGGGGAGGGGATCTTTAAACAATTTTTGTTGAATCAACAAAAAGAGGTAGATTTGTGATCTACCAAGTCCTTGTCAAAAATTATTGAGATCAAGGGAGATGGAATGCAGTATGTTACTGCAAGTAAGGAAGAATTTTCAAATGTACTTCTCAAAAGTAGTTCATTTTCTGGGCGGCGCCTGTGGCTCAGTGGGTAGGGTGCTGGCCCCATATACTGAGAGTGGTGGGTTCAAACCCGGCCCCAGTCAAACTGCAACAAAAAATAGCCAGGCGTGTTTTGGCGCGGTGCTTGGGACACAGTGGGTACTGAGTTGTGTCCTCCAGACCCCCGGGCTGGGCTGAGACTACAACTGGCGTCCCCTCATGTGCACCATACCGGCCTGCCATTTGAGGCCTTGAATTTAAAAAAAGAAAAAATAGCCGGGCGTTGTAGTGGGTGCCTGTAGTCCCATCTACTTGGGAGGCTGAGGCAAGAGAATCGCCTAAACCCAAGAGCTGGAGGTTGCTGTGAACTGTGGCACCACGGCACTGTACCAAGGGTGACAAAGCAAGACTCTTGTCTCAAAAAAAAAAAAGAAATAGTTAATTTTCTTTTAAAATGATCTTGAAGTTCTTCTAGAATGTTTTTCAAGTTTGTTATTGTAATGGAACTCTAGATTTTTTTTTTCTTTTTTTTGAGACAGAGCCTCAAGCTGTCACCCTGGATAGAGTGCTGTGGCATCACAGCTCACAGCACCTTCAACTCCTGGGCTCAAGCGAGTCTCCTGCCTCTGCCTCCCAAGTAGCTGGGACTACAGGCACCCACCACAACGCCCGGCCATTTTTTGGTTGTAGCCGTCATTGTTGTTTGGCGGGCCAGGCTGGATTCGAACCTGCTAGCTCAGGTGTATGTGGCTGGCGCCTTAGCTTGTTGAACCACAGGCACCAAACCTGAAACTCTAGATTTTTTTGAGGGGAGATGTTAGAAGCCCAGAATTAGATTACTACTACTCCCTGGTTCATAACACATTCCCATCTTTAGGCTATGACTGGCCTTTTTGTTAGTATGTTAATTTAATAATAAGAACTAGAAGTAGTCTCTATGTGGTTTTCAGAACAGCAGCACTGGCGTCAGCCCCTAGAACTTTTAGAAATGTATATTCTTAGGCCTCATTCCCCACCTACCGAATCAGAAACTCTGGGGGTGGGTGTCAACAATCTAGGTTTTAAGGAGCTCTCCAGGTGATTCTGATGCTCACTAAAGTTTGAGAACCACTGAACTAGAAGATTAGCAATGATTTAGATCTGTATGCCAATTTTCTCCTCCTGTCTTCCTCTCAGAGGTAATCATTATCTTGAATTTTGTACTTCTATATGTGTGTTATCACATATATAGTGTATCTAAGTACAATCATTTGATTTCTCTTCTATTCAAGCATTCTAAAAAAGGATATGTGGGCTTGGTGCCTGTAGCTCAGCGACTAGGGCACCAGTCATATACACCAGAGCTGGTGGGTTCCAACCCAGCCTGGGCCTGCCAAACAATGACAATTACAACAATAACAACAACAACAACAACAACAAAATAGCTGGGCGTTGTGGCGAGTGCCTGTAGTCCCAGCTTCTTGGGAGGCTGAGGCAAAAGAATCACTTAAACCCAAGAGTTTGAGGTTGCTGTGAGCTGTGACACCACAGCACTCTACCAAGGGCAACATAAGATGACTCAAAAAAAACACTCCCATCAGCAACATATCCTTGAAGAGGTCTCTCCAATACTTGGTATGGTCTGTTTTCTTAATTTTGGTCTTGGTCAGTCAACTAAGTATAAAGTGTTGTCTCTTCAACATACATAGTAGCACTAGTCACAAATAGCCAATAGCCAAAAGGTGGAGACAAACCAAATTTCCATCATCTGACGAATGGATAAACAAATGTGGTACATCTAGATAATGGAATATCATTCAGTCATAAAAAGAAACAAAGTACTGATACATGTTAATACATAGATGAACCTTTATAACCTATGCTAAGAAAAATACACCAGACACAAAAGGCCACATATTATATGATTCCACTAAATGAAGTATCCAGACTATGAAAATCTATAGAGACAGGCGACTCCCGTAGCTCAATGGGTAGGGCACCGGCCACATACACCGAGGCTGGTGGGTTCGAACCCGGGCTGGGCCTGCTAAACAACAATGACAACTACAACCAAAAAATAGCCAAGTGTTGTGGTGGGCACCCGCAGTCCCAGCTGCTTTGGAGGCTGAGGCAAGAGAATCACTTAAGTCCAAAAGTTTGAGGTTGCTGTGAGCTGTGACGCCATGGCACTCTACCCAGGGCCACAGCTTGAGACTCTGTCTCAAAAAAAAAAGAGAAAGAAAAAGAAAATTTATAGAAACAGAAAGCAAATAAATGGTTGCCGGGGGGTGTGAGAGAAAGTTGGAATGAAGAGGCAGTGCTTAATGGGTATGAAGTTTCCTCCTGGGATGATGAAAAATTTCTGGAGCTGGAATTACATTGTGAATGTAATTAATGCCACTGGATCGTACACTTTAAAATGCCCCACATGGGCTGAGCAGGGTGGTTTATGCCTGTAATCCTAGCACTTTGGGAAGCCAGGTGAGAGGGTCACTTGAGGCCAACCAAGAGTTGCAAACTAGCTTGCCCAACATAGCAAGACCCCATCTCTATGAAAGACAATTCTTTTTTTTTGAGAGTCTCACTATGTCGCCCTCGGTAGAGTGCTGTGGCGTCACAGCTCACAGCAGCCTCTAACTCTTGGGCTTAAGCGATTCTCTTGCCTCAGCCTCACAAGTAGCTGAGACTACGGGTGCCACCACAGCACCCTGCTATTTTTTGTTGTAGTTGTCATTGTTGGTTAGCTGGCCCAGGCCAAGCTTGAACCTGCCCACCTCGGTGCATATGGCTGGCACCATAACCACTGTGCTAAGGGCTCTGAGCCAAAAAACAATTGTTCTAATTAGCTGGTTGCAGTAGCATGTGCCAGTACTTTCAGCTACTCAGGGAGTCTAAGGACCGAAGATCATTTGAGTCTAGATTCTAAGAGTTTGAGATTGTAGTGAGCTATGATGGTTCCACTGCGCTCCAGTCCCAGCAACAGAGCCAAACCCTGTCTCAAAAATAAATAAAATAAAATGTCCCAAGTGATCAATTTTATACACTATTATATACATTTTACCACAATTTTTAAAATGTTATCTTACTATGATCTTGATTTGCATTTCCCCAAATACAAGGGAAGCTGAGCATTTCTCCATGTCTGTATGAACTACATGTGTTTATATTTTATGTCTTTTTCAGTTGACTTATCTTTTTCTTCATTTGTAAGAGTTCTTTATATATTCATGATACTGTTCCTTTATTATTTGATATTTTGCCAGTATCATCTGCCAATTTATACCTTGTCTTTTCACATTAAAGAGTCGCAATGAATAGAAGTTCTTAATTATAGGAAAATTTATTGAAATTTAGTTTATGATTATCATTTTTTCTTCTTGTACTCTTAAGAAAATCCACATTTTTATATGAAAGTGTAAAATCTTTTCTTTTGGTATGTAAGTTCTTTATGTGGAATTGAAATATTTTTCTGTATGGTATAAGGTAGAGATCCAATTTTATCCCCATATGGATAACTGTTCTCCACTGAACTACAAGCCACCTTCATCATATATTAAATTCTAGGGTCTTTATCTATTGCATTGGTTAATTTGTCTATGCCTTTCTAAAAACACTATTTTAATTACTGTAGCTTTATACTAAATCTTAATATGTAGAGAACTGATCTGTTTTCCTTATTCTTCTCCACAAGAATCTTAGCCTCCTCGGCCCTTTTATCTTCCCCATAAACATTAAAATCAACTTGACAAGTTCCATGCGAAAGACTTGTTGAGTTTAGGTCATCAATGCATTAAATCTATACCTCAATGACAGGTGTCAAAGGCTAGAGCAGATTGACATATTTACAATAGTAAGTATTTCTATAAATGACTTTCCGTTTACTTAAATCTCTTTTATGCTGTCCAGTAAAGTTTTATGATTTTTTTTTTAAAGCCAGAGCCTCAAGCTGTCACCCTGGGTAGAGTACTGTGGTATCACAGCTCACAGCAACCTCCAACTCTTGGGCTCAAGCGAACCTCTTGCCTCAGCCTGCTGAGCAGCTGGGACTACAGGCACCCACCACAAAGACCTGGCTAGTTCATTTGTTTTTTGTTTTTTTAGAGATGGGTCTCACTCTTGCTCAAGCTGGTCCCCAACTCCTGAGCGCAAGAGATCCACCCACGTGGGCCTCCCAGAGCATTGGGATTACAGACGTGAGCTACCCAGTCAAAGCTATACTATTTTGTTTGAAGAAAGGGTGGAGGGGAATCCAGACCCCGGACTGCTTGTTGTCCCTTCATGATCAAAGCCCCTCCTCTTCACCAAGGCTGGCATTTGTTTGAATCTAGGGCTCTGCCACAGGCAGTTTGAAAAATACCGCTCTAGAAGAATAAACAGTTAATAATAGTTATTTTTTTAAGAAAAGAATATTATAACTGCAGGACATTGAAATATTGTAAAGCCATACGAAATTTTAAGTGTGCAATGCTGTGAAGCAAGACTGCAGAACAAAATAAAATGTCAAACTACAAATCTTAGTCTATTATGTGATGAATGTAGCATTTCTAATCACCAGAGAGGAATGGCTTTTTCAATAAGTAATGCTTTTAAGAAGTTATTAACTTCTTGGGATATTTGCATTAAGAAACTAACAGTACATTAAGTAGTTAAAACTCAGTGTTGGTCTGCTAGTTTATAAATTCTGAAGATCATAAAACACAGCTTTTTCATCTTTGTGTTCATAATGCCTTACATATACATAGACACTCTATAAATGTTTGAATTATTGTTGAATTCTTTTAGAAGGGCCACATAGTCTCAGCGCCTGTAGCTCAAGCGGCTAAGGTGCCAGCCACATACACCAAAGTTGGCAGGTTCAAATCCACCCCAGGCCTCCCAAACAACAATGACAGCTACAACCAAAACATAGCCGAGCATTGTGGCGGGCTGTAGTCCCAGCTACTTGGGAGGCTGAGGCAAGAGAATCACTTAAGCCCAGGAGTTGGAGGTTGCTGTGAGCTGTGATGCTACGGTACTCTACCCAGGGTGACAGCTTGAAGCTCTGTCTCAAAAAAACAAAAAAACAAAAAAAAAAAAAAAGGGCCACATAAAATAGATTGGATTTAAAAATTACTATTATTCAAAACTTTTCTCTATAGGTAAATTCAGATGATCCAAACTTGCCCAATAATTGTCAGAATACTTTGCTACCAATTATGGAGAACATTTTTATAAGGTTCATTTATTCATTCAAGGACTGAGGGAGCCTGTACTAGAGCATAGACAAGAATTGACAGTACATATCCATTGTATCGAGCCACATACAAGCCTGTACTTGTGAAATCCTGTTTACAATACAGAACTGAATCACCATGACTTTAGCTGCCAAGAAGAAAGGAAGGAAAGGTGGAAGGAAGGAAGGGACGAAGGAAAGGAGGGAAGACAGAAGGGAGGGAGGAAGGAAGACTGAAAGACTATCCTGAAATCTGTCATTGGCAGCAAACAAATATAATTCAATGCAGAAACAGTGACCAATATTAGAAGACATTTATTTGATAGCCACCCAAGCCCCATGGGCTCCAAGCAGGGTCTCCAGCTGGGGTCAGAGTCCGGGGCTCCACGCCCACCGACTCATACCCTGCCCCCTCCAGTGCCCGAACCAACAAGATGAAGTCTCATTGCCCAGACTAATCTTGAACTCCTGTCTATAAGCAATCCTCCAAAGTCAGCCTCCCAAAGTGCTCAGATTACAGGCATGAGTCACCATACCCAGCCAAACATAACTTTTATGTGCACTAGGAAACAAAAAACTTTGTGTGACTTGTTTTATTGCAATATTTGCCTTATTGCAGTGTCTGGAACAGAATCCAAATATCTTTGAGGTATGCCTTTGTATAAAATCCTTCTAACTTCTCTGAAGAAGACAGGCACGTGGCCTACAAACACATGAAAACATGCTCATCAGCTTTACTCATCAGAGAAATGCAAATCAAAACCACTTTGAGACATCATCTAACTCCAGTAAGATTAGCCCACATCACAAAATTCCAAAACTACAGATGTTGGTAAGGATGCGGAGAGAAGGGAACACTTCTACACTGCTTGGGAATACAAGCTAATACAGCCTTTTTGGAAAGAAGTTTGGAGAATTCTCAAGGAACTAAAAGTAGACCTACTGTTTGATCCAGCAATTCCTCTCCTGGGTATATACCCAGATGGTCAAAAATCATTTTACCACAAAGACATTTGCACCAGAATGTTTATTGCAGCCTAGTTCATAATTGCCAAGTCATGGAAGCAGCCAAAGTGCCCACTGACTCATGAATGGATTAACAAATTGTGGTATATGTACACCATGGAATACTATGCAGCCATAAAAAAGATGGAGACTTTGCATCTTTTCTGTTAACCTGGGTGGAGCTAGAACATATTTTTCTTAGTAAAGTATCTCGAGAATGGAAGGTAAAGTATCCAGTGTACTCAGTACTAGTATGACATCAATGTATAATCACCTACAGATTAATACAAATGGTAAAAAATAAGAATAGTCCAGAAAGGAGGAGGGAAGAGAAGAGAAAGAGGAGGGGAGGCTGGGAGGAAAGAGGGTGTTTGATGGGGCCTCATCTAATGTGCATAATGCAATGGTACATTTCAAAACTATTAAGGGTAGAGTACAAATGTCTTGCTGTAACAAGTAAGTGAGGTGATGGTTAAGTTAATCAGCTTGATGTAAGCATTCCACGTTGTATATCAAATCATGATGTATGTTGTACCCCATAAATGCATCAGTGTACACAGTTATGATTTAATAAAAGAAAAAGGAAAAAAAGAAAAGAAAAATAAAAGAAGACATTTATTCAAAAAACTTATCCTAATTACTGTAATTTTAACATCATTGATAAAACTCTACAAACATAAATGTGGTTGTAATAGTTGTATATCAAGCTGAAGGAGAACTGACTTAGATCCGTAGCTTACCCTTTTTATTAAATTGCCAGATGGGGGCGGCAGCTGTGGCTCATCGAGTAGGGCGCCGGCCCCATATACCGAAGGTGGCGGGTTCAAACCCTGCCTCGGCCGAATTGCAAAACAGAAAAATAGCCAGGCGTTGTGGTGGGCGCCTATAGTCCCAGCTATTCGGGAGGCTGAGGCAAGAGAATCACCTAAGCCCAGGAGCTGGAGGTTGCTGTGAGCCGTGTGACACCACGGCACTCTACCAAGGGCGATAAAGTGAGACTCAGTCTCTACAAAAAAATAAATAAATAAATTGCCAGATGGATCAGAGTTAAAGAAGTAAGGGAGGGATGAATAGGTGGATCACAGAGGATTTTTAGGGCAGTGAAACAGTTCTTTATGACACTATAATGACAGAAACATGTCACTACAGATTTGTCAAAACCCATAGAATGTACAACTCTAAGGGTGAATCCTAATGTAAACTATGGACTTTTGATAATAATGTGTCAATGTAGGTTTATCACTTTTAACAAATGCACCACTTTACTGAGGGATGTTGATAATGTGGGAGTCTGTGCATGGATGGAAATGGGTATGTGAGAATTCTCTACTTTCCACTCAATTTAAAATAAGTTTATTAATTTTTTAAACTAAGCAAAAAAAAGCAGTAAACAGAATATTTGTTCCAAAAGGAGAAATATGCTTCATATTCAAGAAATGTGATTTGTTCTTAAGGACAAAAAGGAGAGGTAGAAAATTTTTTGTATGAAAGTGTATAAAGGCTCAGCGCCTGTGGCTCAATGGGCTAAGGCACCAGCCATGTACACCTGAGCTGGCGGGTTCGAATCCAGCCCGGACCCGTCAAACAACAATGATGTCTGCAACCAAAAAATGGCCGGGCGTTGTGGCGGGTGCCCGTTGTCCCAGCTACTTGGGAGGTGGAGGCAAGAGACTCGCTTGAGCCCAGGAATTGGAGGTTGCTGTGAGCCACGGCACTCTATCCAGGGTGACAGTTTGAGGTTCTGTCTCAAAAAAAAAAAAGAAAGTGTATAAAAATGTGAAGAGGTATGAGACAAAATATATGATAACTGACAAAAGCTTAAAATACATAAGATTAATACTTTGAAAAAGTTTTATGGCCAACCACAAATGTATGTAATATAATTGAATCGTGCAGTCCTTAGAATGCATTTTCTCTGCTTATTACTTTCCAATTATTTTGCGTGTAAACTATTTGACCATTCCTGAAGTAGAATCAAAAGTATTTGGTAAATAATCCAAAGTGGGGGGAAAAGTAATCTTTACAAAAATCTTCACAGTTGGCTCAGTACCTGTCGCACAGTGATTACAGCGCTGGCCACGTGCACTGAGACTGGTGGGTTTGAACCCAGCCTGGTCCAGCTAAAACAACAGTGACAACTGCAACAAAAAAATATATAGCTGGGCATTGTGGCAAGCGCCTGTAGTCCCAGTTACTTGGGAGGCTGAGGCAAGAGAATGGCTTAAGCCCAAGAGTTTCAGGTTGCTGTGAGCTGTGATGATAGAGCACTCTACTGAGGGTGAAATGGGGAGACTCTGTCTCAAAAAACCAAAAACAAATCTTCACAGTAAAAATCTGAAAATAAGGGGTGGCCCCTGTGGCTCAGTGAGTAGGGCACCGTGGTATATACCAAGGGTGGCAGGTTCAAACCCAGCCCCAGTCAAACTGCAACAACAACAACAAAAAAAATAGTCAGGCATTGTGGCAGGCGCCTGTAGTCCCAGCTACTCGGGAGGTTGAGGCAAGACAATCGCACAAGCCCAAGAGCTGGAGGTTGCTGTGAGCTGTAACGCCACAGCACTCTGCTGAGGGTGATAAAATGAGACTCTGGGGGGCGGCACCTGTGGCTCAAGGAGTAGGGCGCCAGCCCCATATACTGGAGGTGGCGGGTTCAAACCCAGCCCTGGCCAAAAACTGCAAAAAAAAAAAGAAAAAAAATCCGAAAATAACAAAAATGTTACTACTTAAGCATTGTATTAAGCATTGTAAAGTACCATATAATTGTTAAAATGTATGTAGCAAAAACGTGTGCCATATTTACAAATGAAAATGTTTTTGAAATATCACTAAGGGTCAAATAAAAGTTTATTTTGTTAGAATTTTGGAGTGAAATTTTCCCAAATGATTGCTCAATTGTGAGCTTAGGGTACTGTAGTTTCTTCTAGTAAAGGTATAATAAAAGACATTCTTTAAGGACGTACTGATGCATCATATTCATTTATTCAGTCAGTCGAGGCTCTCAGCTGGAGTGGCCTCCTGCCATTGTTGCTCTAGATGAAATCATCTTCCTGGGCGGCGCCTGTGGCTCATCGAGTAGGGCGCCGGCCCCATATACCGAAGGTGATAGGTTCAAAACCAGCCTTGGCTGAACTGCAAATTAGAAAAGTAGCCAGGCGTTGTGTCAGGTGCCTGTAGTCCCAGCTACTCGGGAGGCTGAGGCAAGAGAATCGCCTAAGCCCAGGAGTTGGAGGTTGCTGTGAGCTGTGACTCCACTGCACTCTACCAAGGGTGATAAAGTAAGACTCTGTCTCTACCAAAAAAAAAAAAAAAAGAAAGAAAGAAAGAAACCGTCTTCCTGAAAGCAGACACAGTGACCAATCTAAAATGCAGCCGATGTTGCTTGCCTGCTTCAAACTCTTCACTTGATTATTCCATTTCGTTATTTGACTCTCCTTTGTTGCCTACCAAATAAAGTCCAAATTCCCTTTGCGTGGCATACAAAGCCCATTACACTTTAGCCCTTCCTTCCTTACAACTTAGTCTGTTTTCATCTTTTATGTTCTAGTAATTGTCAACTGTTTCACATGCCTTAAACATGCTATCCTGCTTCATGATTCCATGATTTTGCTCATGCTTTCCCCTCCTCCTGGCACATGCTCCCCACCTTTCTTTATCTATCTTGCACATATTCATCCTTCAAGACAGCTCAGATAGCCTCCAGGTTGAGTTAGAAGCCCACTCTTTTTTTTTGTAGAGATAGAGTCTCACTTTGTTGCCCTTGGTAGAGTGCTGTGGCGTCACAGCTCACAGCAACCTCCAACTCTTGGGCTTAGGCGATTCTCTTGCCTCAGCCTCCCGAGTAGCTGGGACTACAGGTGCCCGCCACAACCGCCCGGCTATTTTTCTGTTTTGCAGTTTGGCCGAGGCCGGGTTTGAACCCGCCACCTTTGGTATATGGGGCCGGCACCCTACTCAATGCGCCACAGGCGCTGCCCCAAAAGCCCACTCTTTGGTTTCTATAGCATCCTGTGAATACTTCTATCTCAGCAGCTATCAAATTACATTGAAGTTATCTGTTTTTAAGTCTGTCTTCCCCCTTTAACCATAAGTCTCTTTAGGGCAGAGGCTGTGTTCTATCATCTTGTGTACCAGCATCTGGTTCAGGGAATGGAATATAGCATGCACTTAATAAATTTACTGGGTATTTTATAAATAATCTTCCAGACACTGCAGTAGATACTGATGACCTTTGAAGATTCAATTTCTGCCTCACAGCTCATCAGGCAAAAGAGGACATGAAAAATGACAGACATGAGAGCACTATCAACAAAATGAGGCCATGCAAAGTGGCTCACCCCTGTAATTTTAGCAGTTTGAAGGCTTAGGGTGTTGGATCACTTGAGGCCAGGAGTTCAAGACCAGACTGAACAAGAGCAAGACCCCATCTCTATAAAAACAAGAAAAATTAGCCAGGCGTGGTGGCAAGCGCCTGTAGTCTGAGCTACTTGGAAGGCTGCAGCAGGAGGATCACTTGTGCCCCGGGGTTTGAGGTTGCAGTGAGCTATGAGGACAATGCCACGGCACTCTAGCTTTGGCAACAGAATAAGGCCCTGTCTCAAAAAAATAAAAAGGGTGGCGCCTGTGGCTCAGCCAGTAGGGCGCCGGCCCCATATACCGAGGGTGGCGGGTTCAAACCCGGCCCCGGCCAAACTGCATCAAAAAATAGCCAGGCATTGTGGCAGGCAGCTGTAGTCCCAGCTACTCAGGGGGCTGAGGCAAGAGAATCGCCTAAGCCCAAGAGCTGGAGGTTGCTGTGAGCTGTGACTCCACACCACTCTACCGAGGATGATAGAGTGAGACTCTGTCTCTACAAAAAAAAAGAAAAAAGTCAAATGAGTGACAATGGGGTGGATTGCTTGAGCTCAGGAGTTTGAGACCAGCCTGGGCAAGATCAAGACCCCTATCTCTACTAAAAATACTAAAACTAACCAGGTGTGGTGGTGCAGGTGCCTGTAGTCACAGCTACTCGAGAGGTTGCTTGAGCACAGGAGTTTGATGCTGCTATGAGCAATGACGATGCCATGGCATTCTACTCAGGGCAACAGAGTGAAACTGTTTCAAAAATAAATACGTACATTCGTACACGCATAGATACAAATAGGTGAGAAAAGGTAATAGTGACCTATGAACTAACCCATTCTTCCTTTGGAGTTTTCATGAGAACTCTTCAATGTGATTGAAAAGTTTTATCAAGCTTCTGTTCTCTAGATTCTCAAATGTGATCAGGATTTGTTTTGTAAATAATGGGAGTGATGGCCTTTCTGGTCTCCACCCTATTTTATTTTTTTTTATTTATTTATTTTTTCTTTTTTTTTTGAGACAGAGCCTCAAGCTGTCACCCTGGATAGAGTGCCGTGGCATCACAGTTCACGTCTCCTGCCTCTGCTTCCCAAGTAGCTGGGACTACAGACGCCCGCCACAACGCCCGGCCATCTTTTTTTTTTTTTTTTTTTTTGGTTGCAGCCGTCATTGTTGTTTGGCCGGCCCAGGCTGGATTCGAACCCGCCAGCACAGGTGTACGTGGCTGGCACCTTAGCCCATTGAGCCACAGGCGCCGAGCCTCAACCCTATTTTATAACAAATACACATCAACAACCACCAATAACTGTGTTTTGTGCTGTCAGCCAAGCATGGCGCTAAGATAGGAGATAAGATTATCTCACTGAGCCTTCATAACAAACCTATGAAGTAGGTACTATTGTTAACTCCATTTTACAGGAGAGGAAATTGAAACTTGAAGAGGTCAAGCAACTTGCCCAGAATCACATCTCTAGTAAGACTTAGAAGCAGGATTTGAACCCAGGCAGTCTGAGTGCAGGGTTCCCAATGTTGATGAGTTCACCATACTACCTGGTAAAATGCAATAAATTAACACTCGTTATAATTGGTCCACTATGAATTGTCCCTTTTTTTGTTTTACAAGACAGGAAATTTTTTTAGGGACTGCTCAAATGCCTGTATATCAAATCATAGAAGAATTTAACAGAGAGCACGACACACAGAAAATGCATATGAGCTTTCTCTGCTCTACTCCATTGTGGTGAGTGTGAGGAGTCCCGTTTGTCGCCATGTCCTCTCATAAGACTTTCAGAATCAAGCGGGTTTTGGCCAAGAAACAAAAATAAAATTGCCCCATTCCCCAGTGGATTCGAAAACCGGTAATAAAATCAGGTACAACTCGAAGAGGAGACACTGGAGAAGAACCAAGCTGGGTCTGTAAGGAATTGCACATGAGATGGCACGTACTTATGCTGTATTACGGTCACAGTCATCTTACCATATCAAGCTGAAAATATCATCAGTTGGACAGTTGCCACACTTTCATTGGGATAATAATGAGTTTTCTCTTTGTTTATGTGCTGTTCACTAATAATGGGGCGGTAATAAATGTGTGCGACCTTATGTTTGAAGTACTGAGTTCCCCTTCCCCCAGAAAACCTAACACAACACTGTCTTGTAGAACTTTCTACAATGATAGAAATGCCCCCACCTACCAAGTAATTGACATGCTTAATATACAATTTCTTTTTATTTTTTTTTTTTTTGAGACAGAGCCTCAGCTGTCACCCTGGATAGAGTGCTGTGGCATCACAGCTCACAGCAACCTCCAATTCCTGGCCTCAAGCAAGTCTCTTGCCTCCGCCTCCCAAAAGCTGAGATTACAGGCGCCCGCCACAAGGCCCAGCTATTTTTTTTTTTTTTTGCAGATTGGCCGGGGCTGGGTTCGAACCTGCCACCCTTGGTATATGGGGCCAGCACCCTTCTCACTGAGCCACAGGCGCTGCCCATAAAATTTCACTTTATTCTAATTAAATTTAAAGTGATTTGGTGTTGTTTTGTTTTTGGAGACAGAGTTACCCGTTGACCCAGGCTAGAGTGATGTGGTGTCAGCCTAGCTCACAACAACCTTAAATTCCTGGGCTCAAGTAATCCTTGTGCCTCAGCTTCCCCTGTAGCTGGGCCTATCGTCTCCTGCCATGACACCTGGCTAAAGTTTTTCTCTTTTTAGTAGATGAGGTCACTTGCTCAGGCTAGTCTTAAAAGCTCAAGCAATCCCCCCCGCCTCTGGCCTCCCAGAGTGCTAGGATTTCAGGTGTGAGCCACATTCTTCCTTAAACATCTGCATAAGCTATTCTATACAAGTTCTTTTTATTTTTTTGAGACAGTCTCAAGATGTTGCCCTGGGTAGAGTGCTTGTGGCGTCACAGCCCACAGCAAACTCCAACTCTAGAGCTTAAGGGATTCTCTTGCCTCAGCCTTCCAAGCTGGGTCTACAGGCGCCTGCCACAAGGTCCAGCTATTTTTTGGTTGTAGTCATTGTTTGGCAGCCCTGGGCTGGATTCCAACCCACCAGCTCTGGTGTATATGGATGGCGCCCTAGCCACTGAGCTGTAGGTGCCAAGCCTATACCAATTCTTTTTTGTGTTTGTTAATTAAATCATAGCTGTGCACATTAATTCAACCATTGGGTACAATGTGCTAGGGGTTTTTTTCTTTTTTCTTTTTTTTTCAGTTTTTGGCCAAGGCTCGGTTTGAACCCGCCACCTCTGGCATATGGGGCCGGCACCCTACTCCTTTGATCCACAGGCGCCGCCCTACAATGTGCTGGTTTTATATGCAATTTGAAATATTTTCATTAAACTTATTAACAAAGCCTTCATGGAATTTTCTTAGTTTTTGTGTTAAGACATATGCTACACCTAGTAAATTTCACATATATCTTTGTAAGATGCACTGTAGGTGTGGTCCCACCAATTACTCTCCCTCCACCCATCCTCCCTCCTCCCCTCCCTCTATACCAATTCTTAATAGCAGGAATTATCTAAACCACTAGTCCGTTGCCTGTTTATACAAACTGCTAACTAAATGATTTCTGCATTTTTAAATGATTAAAGGAAATCTAAAGGAAAAAAAAAACAAAGAAAATGCATATGAACATATATAAATAATTCTTGACCTTAAGTTACTGGCAGTTTATAAGACTGAATCAAGTTGTCAGTATCTTGTTGTTTTGTTATTGTTGTTGTTGTTTTGTAGAGACAGAGTCTTCACTTTATCACCCTTGGTAGAGTACAGTGGAGTCACAGCTCACAGCAACCTCCAACTCTTGGGCTTAGGCGATTCTCTTGCCTTAGCCTCCCCAGTAGCTGGGACTACAGGCACCCACCACAACACTTGGCTATTTTTTTTGTTTTGCAGTTTGGCGGGGGCCGAGTTTGAACCCACCACCCTCGGTATATGGGGCCGGCGCCCTACTCAATGAGCCACAGGCGCCGCTCTGTTTTTTTGTTTGTTTGTTTGTTTTTAATTAAATATATGTTGAGGTCTATAGAGGTATTAGTTACTGTCATAAGTTTTCTAATAGCAGAGTATTTTAAACTATTTAAGGATTTTGGGAAACTATCCGCATAACTATTGCTCCTTTGTAATTAAAATCTTTTTATGAAAATATTTTAATATAAATTTTTATATTTGTCAGTTTTAATTAACCTACAATTTTCCAGCAAAATGAAACTTCATGTGGAAATAAACACTCAAAAGTGCTTTTTTTTTAACTTTACTTTTTCCCTTTCAGACTCCAGAAACAATTTCCTTATAAAGCTGACTTCCTTTCTGGAAATGATTTTTGTTTCCAACCATGTTGAAAATCCGTTTTTTCATTCGTTCTCTCTCTCTCTCCACCCCTTTCTCCTTTTGCTTTCTTGGTAGTAGCTGGGAGAGTGGGCATGGGACAGAGAAAAGAGAGAAAACAGAAAAAGAATTGTATGCCACTGTGTCTGAATCTGTCTTCTGCTTGCAGATAATTACATCCAAGTTGCACTTTTCCCTTTTTATTTCCGTTTTTGGACAGTTCTTTTATCATCCAGCCCACTGGGTAGACAAAGCACTGTTGGTGCCCTGAGCGACAGAACTCTGGTAGGGGGCTGGCTGTAAATTGACGTGGCATGGAAATTCTCCGCTAAGTTGTAGCAGCTTGCATGTTTCTCTAAGATCAAGCCCAGCCTCCTGGGGCTGTAGCTTAATCATGAGTTCGATGACTTTACAGAAAAATGGATAGAAAAAGTCTTCAGCTCCTTTCTTTGGATCCAAATGTTTTCTTTTTGAGTATCTATGATTTAGCTGAAAACAAAATCAAAGCAGTTAAGTCTGTAACTTTCTTTTCGCAGTTTAAACAACAGAATTTGCTGCTCTCCCTCCCCTTTCCTGCAATTTAATTCCTTGCAGATTTTGCCATGGGGTGCGGACTTAGAAAGCTAGAAGACCCTGATGATAGCAGCCCTGGAAAAATATTTTCTACCCTGAAGAGACCGCAAGTGGAAACAAAGACAGAATTTGCTTACGAATATGTATTGCTGGATTTTACTCTACAAGGTACTTTTTGCTTCTGTTTTATTTGTTAAATGTTTAGAAGATAAAGTGTTGGCTTATGAATTTAGAATCTGTTCTTCATAATTAGATTATATAATCAATTAACAATGATGCTTTGTTTCTTAATTACATTTTGAAAGATTTTGGTTTTGTTTGTTTCTTTGTTGGTAAAATGGCTCATATGTACTTTCTAAAATTAGGGAAACTGCTGGAAAAGACTCCTTTCATTTTTTACAGCAAATACTTGTTTGTAGAAGAATTTATGAAAAAAAATGTTTGATTTCCAGGATAAATAGCTATAGCCTTAATGACAAATTGTGTTTTGAAAAAGATGTGATAAGCTCAAAAAGGTAGCAGGTAGGAAATATTACTTGTGTCGTGTGTGGAAGATTGTTTGCTAACACAATCCTGTGGTTTCCATCTGTTTCATTTTGTGATTATGTAGTCATTGGATATTTTTGACCAAACTAAACTAAAAGTTTGAAAATTTAAAAAAAAAAAAAAAAAGGTAGCCTTCTGAAAGACACACTTTGCTCAGTGCCCTATCCCTAACAGAGAAACTCTCTGTTCCAGAAAGTTGGAAACACAAATAAACAACCCCAGATGGCAGTTCTGTGGAAGGAATAGAGGCGGCTTGACTTCACAAACACTTTGCCTCATTTCTTTTGGAAACTTTAGAGCACTGTACAACTGCATGGACAAAACACCTTCTAAAAAGATCTACATCTTTAATTATGGGGTACTAAAAACGAAATTTAGAGTGCCTTGTTTGCTGTTAAAGGTGCCCAGATATTAGTGTTTTAAGTTCTCATAGTACGAAGTTGTATTTTTCAATTCTAACAAGCCACACATTTTATCAGTTTACAGAAAATTTTATACTAACTAAAATATCATGTTTGATTTATCTTAATTTTGCTTGAACTTTTTTTGTTTATACAAATTCTCTTTTTTTTCTTCTTTTGGTTTTACTCTGGAAACAGTACATCTTTGTGCAAGAAGCAAGAGCAGCCCATTTTTCTTTGTCAAAAATTAAGCTGGCCAGCAAACAAACTCTCTTCCAGGGAAATACACAAAATTTGTACATATATTTTTAACATGTTTGTATTCCTATTTTTAATGTAAAGCTAAGACTGCCAAAAAAAATAGTTTTCTTAATCTTTTTTTAATTATGAAAGTTAAAAATGGGTTAAGATAATGGTGATAATTAGAGAAGTAACCAATCAGGTGAATTTTTTCTATCCTATTTCAGAAAGCATTTGAGAAAATATTTGTGGTGTGGTGCTATATTCGCTCCCTTGATTTTCCATGTCAATTGTTTTTGAGGACTAGTTTCTTTAAATCCATAGGACACACACACACATACTCCTTAATCTTTTGTTTATTTTCTTTTTTTCATCTTTTTCTTTTGACTTTTTTTCCTGGTCTTTTTGTTGTTGTTTCCTTTTCAAGTTTTTTTTTTTTTTTTACTCCCCTTAATCTTGAAACCTATCTATTCACAAAATTTAGATCAGAGCCAAGTCGATCTGTACTTTAAGATTGGCTGCACAACCCACTATAGGATCACAGGACTTAAAGTAACTTGACAAGTTTTTCTGATTCATTTCTTTCCAACGGTGTTAATGTCTCAAACAAATTTGTATAAATGCCATCATCCTTGAATCAGAAAGATCTACAGCTTTATTGAAAAGCCATTTTGGTTTTGGTATTATCAAAAGTCCTTCTTTCTATGAAAACAGTACGATTTCTACCTTCCACTGTAGGTGCTTGGAAGAGTGTAAGTATGGGCATAGTGTGCAAATGTCAGCACTCAAAGCAAGTATATCTTTTAAGGTGGCACCTGGTTCCTATTTGGTACAAGCACCTAGTATCCTGGTGCCCATTGCTCTCCAATTCTTCCACATGTTTTTGTTTTATTTTTTTCTTGGTTTGTTTTTGTCTTTGCCTTTGCCATTGCCTCAGAAGTCAGGACTCTCAGCATCAGCCCAACTCCACGAACCACCTTCCAGGTCATAGTTTCTCTTCTGTTGTCTCTCACCTCTACCTGCCACTGTAGCTTACATAGGGGTCGGTTAAAACATCCCAGCCTTCTGCTTGGCACTGGAAGTTCTGTACTGGGATTGCTGGAAAGAATATCAAAGAGTCACATTGCCTGCCTTGCAGAGGTCACCATGGAATGAGCAACCTATGTGGAAACAAAACAGCCTAGTGACAGCTGTGTGTGCTCATGGCTCATCATGAGCCTGTGTCTTAAATTGTTTTCCTCAGCTTTTTCCAAATAGAGACCATGAGACAAAGAGTAAAGTTCCAATGGGTCAGGAGCCCGGGTTCCTTTGAAAATTCCCAGTGCCTGCTCTGTGTCATGATGATTATAACTATCTTGAACAATTTATTTATTTTTCCATTCAATTCCATCTCCATCCATCTCTCTTCCCCCCACCCGAGTTGTACAGTTTTACAAATACATTTCAAATAATGTTACACAGAGTTTCCATAGTGGGGTATACTTACTTTAGGAGAATGAAATGTTATTTTTATCTCAATGTAGATAAAAAATAGATTTCATAGTTATCCCTTTATAACCTTTATTAAGAATGAATTCGTCACCTACTACTCTGCTCCATCCTAAACACAACAAAACTTAGGCCTCTCCCTCTCTCCCTCTCCTTCCACCATGTCCCCCGCACTTATTTTCTTTTTAGCCTTTGAGTCATTATTTATATATACACTGGAGAAATGATAGCATAGTCTTTAAGCATATGAGTCCCTGGATCATAGTTCCTAGGTCCTGAACTTGGGCTCCTTCCACTAACTGTGGCAAATTCATAAATGTTGCTATATTTCAGTTTCCTCAACTGTAAAACAGGGCTTTTTTTTTTTATTCAGTCATATATTCATAGATCATGAATACATTTATGCCTTTGTGGGATTCAATGTGTTGATTATTTGTACAAATTGGAGTGCTTGCATCCTACTAATTAACATAGCTTTCACCTCATTTACTTATCACAGTGTTAAGACATTTGTGTTCAATACTTGATAGATTTGACTTGTATCTTTGCAATATGCTCTATAGGTGTGGTCCCATCATTAACCCTCCCTCTATCGAACCACCCCAATCCATTCTCATCCCCCGCACCTTCCCTCCTTCATCCTGGGCTACAGTTGTGTTTCATCTGTCATATGAAAGTGTGAGTGATTATAAATTGGTTTTATAGTAGTACTGAGTACATTGGATATTTTTTTTTCCATTCCTGAGATACTTTACTAAGAAGAATATTTTCCAGCTCCATCCATGTAAACATAAAACAGGTAAAGTCTCCATCTTTTTCTAATGCTGCATAGTATTCCATGGTATACATATACCATAATTTATTAATCCATTCATGGGTTGATGGGCACTTGAGCTTCTTCCAAGACTTGGCAATTATGAATTGAACTGCAATGAACAATCTGGTGCAAACAGGAATTCTAATAGTGTTTGTGTCATAGAGTTACTTTAAGGATCAAAGGAAATAATACAAGTTGATCTATTCTAG
>CAUYRH010123663.1:0-36737 GCA_963574655.1 Perodicticus potto
AAAAATACTAGAATAAAGTGCAGGGAAAACTCTTGAAGAAGTTGGCCTGGGTGAATATTTTATGAGGAGGCAACTGAAGCAACACCAAACATAGATTACTGGGACCTGACCAAACTAAAAAGCTGCTGCACAGCCAAGAGCACAGTAAGTAAAGCAAGCAGACAGCCCTCAGAATGAGAGAAGATATTTGCAAGTTATATCTCTGACAAAGGTTTAACAACCAGAATCCACAGAGAACTCAAACGTATTAGCACAAAAAGAACAAGTGATCCCATCTCAGGGTGGGCAAGGGACCTGAAGAGAAACTTCTCTGAAGAAGACAGGCACATGGCCTACAGACACTTAAAAAAATGTTCATCATCCTTAATCATCAGAGAAATGCAAATCAAAACCACTTTGAGATACTATCTAACTCCAGTAAGATTAGCCCACATCACAAAAATCCCAAAACCAGAAATGTTGGTATAGATGTGGAGGAAAAGGAACACTTCTGCACTGCTGGTGGGAATGCAAACTAATATGTTCCTTTTGGAAAAATGTTTGGAGATCACTTAGGGATCTAAAAATAGACCTGCCACTTGATTCTGCAATTCCTCTATGAGGTTTATGACTCCAGAAGGCCAAAAATCACTTCATAACAAAGATATTTGTACCAGAATGTTTATTGCAGCCCAATTCATAATTGCTGCATCATGGAAGAAGCCCAAGTACCCATCGACCCATGAATGGATTAATAAATTGTGATATATGTACACCATGGAATATTATGCAGCCTTAAAAAGATGGAGACTTTACCTCTTTTATGTTTACATGGATGGAGTGGAACATATTCTGCTTAGCAAAATATCTCAAGAACGGAACAAAAAGTATCCAATGTACTGAGCCCTGCTATGAAACCCATTTATAAACACCCACACTTCCATATGAAAGCTTCAACTACAGCCCAAGATGAAGGGGAAAGAGGAGAGGGAGGGGAGGAGAGGGGGGAGGATAGGTGGAAGGGAGGGTAATTGGTGGGACCACACCTATGGTGCATCTCACAAGGGTACATGTGAAATTTACTAGGTGTAGAATATAAATGTCTTAACACAATAAGTAAGAAAATGCCGTGAAGGCTATGTTAACCAGTTTGATGAAAATATTTCAAATTGTATATAAAACCAGCACATTGTACCCTATCATTGCATTGATGTACACAGCTATGATTTCATAAAAAAAAAAAAAAAGAAAGAAAAAGAAAATTTTATGTAGAGATGGAGTTCTCATAGCTCAGCCTAGTCTCAAACTCCTGGTCTCAAACTATCTTCCTGCCTTGGCCTTCCAAAGTGCTGGGATTACAGGCATGAGTCAGGCAAAATCCCTTTGATTTTATTAAAATCCCTTTGATTTTAACTGCTCCAGGTTGTCATGTAAATCCCATGAATACAAAGGCGAGGTAGAGAAAAGGACGAGAAACCTAAGTGTTTACTGGAGTCTAATATGAACCCAGAACTCATCTAGGTACAGTATTACAGCATCTATATTAAATACAGATATTGTTAGCCCCATTTTAAATATGAGAGAAATACGTTTATGGGACCATCAGAGACTGAACAAGGCACGTTGGTAGGAGCAGGGATTCTCATGACTCCAATGCATCTTCCTAATAAATCACAGTGGCTCGTCACATCATGAAATTACAGTGTTCTTATTACATCTTGGCATATTGCTTCTTTAAGGTGTCAACCTCTGCTAAAAGATTACACCCCGTCTCCGCGGCTGGAGAGGCAGGGCCAGCTTGGCAGCACTTCACCATTTCTATCACTAGATGACGCAGCAACACCACGAATCTCTCCCGCCCTTCCTCTTGGAGGAAGGAGCGGTCAGCGCCGGGGCCCTGGCGGGAAGACGCTGCCTGCCAGAGCGTGAAAAAGACGGCGCAGCAGATCTAGTTAGTACCTGATGCCGGAGTTGGGCAAGGCTGGAGTCCGCCGCCTCCAGGCGGCTCCAGGACGTGCACGATCGGCAGCCTGGGCTTTGGGCAGACGCCGTGCGAGTAACTCCGGTCCCACCAAGCCCTGGCGCGTGGACTGGGCTCACGCTGCCCTGCCTCGGAGGCTCCTGCGGATGGGGCGAGGAATCTAGGCACTTTAGGAGGTTGGCACCGAGGCGCACGCTCAAGAGACCGTGCATTTAAAACCTCGCCTTGTCCGTCATCCCAGAGGGTACGGTCCTGCCCGCTGAGCCTCTCTCTCTCCTTCTCGCCTCTCGCCGCTCCGGGCGCTTGCTGGAGGTGGCAGCGTAGTCTGGAAGGAGGACCCGCGTCAAGGCTGCTCCCTGACTGCCCGGCGGCTAAGAGTTGCCTGTAATAGAACTGTTTTGAACAGACCTTTATAAACTCAGAGGGTTCAAATAATTTGCTTTGACTCTGCAGGAGTGTCAAGGTCATAATGACAAAGACCGAGGAACCGCCCCAGATTGGAGGAGACAGGAGACAAACGCACTGTGGGAGGAGCCAGGAAGAGGAGCTTAGTGGGACTCGAAAACAGTCTGTAGATGAGTCGTCACATCATGACAACTAATAGCTTGGTTTTGATCATTACTATGGATAAAAAAGGTTAACATTTGGGGAAGGTGGGGTGAAGGGTGTTCTATTTTTACAACTTTTTTTGTCAAGTTTGAAATTGTTTCCAAATTGAAAGTTAAATAAGAAAAAACTTGTAAAAACGTTACTTTAACATTATTTAGGAATATCCCAAACATGCAGAAAAAAATACAGAGAATAAGACCAACTGCATGCACAGAAGACTCAAGGACGCTGTCACGGCGATAGACAAGAAATGAAGGGGTTCTGCCAAGACTTAGGCATGAAGCGCTGTTGTCGCTCTGTATTTCCAGGTCCATAGACAGATCCTGGTGGTTCAGACCGATCCTTATTTTTCAGGAAAACGCAATTTGAATTTTTGATAACCTCCCTTTTAGAACAAATTAACAGAAAATCTATCCCTAAGGCCACAGTATTTGCTTAATGAGATGGTACCTTACACCTTACTTAGCAATTCTCCTGGGAGATTTTTTTTTTTTGCCATTCTCATCTTTCACTATAGGGATTTAATCCTTACTGCCTAAAACGAAAACCACACACACAGCCCCAATTGCTTAATGTTTCTTTCGATACTTTTCTTTTACTTAAAAAGAATGAACTTTTAATTTTATAACAGTTTTAGAGTTTCAGAGAAATTACAAAGGTAGTACAAAGTTCCCAAACACTCCCAATCCAGTTTTCCCCTATTGTTATAAGCTTATAATAGTATGGTACATCTGTTGCAATTAATGAACCAATACTGATACATTATTATTAACTAAAGTCTATACTTCAGTCAGATTTTCCTTAGTCTTTATCTGATGTCCCTTTGTGTTCCAGAATCCCCTCCAAGATGTCACATTAAATTTAATTGTCATGTCTACTTAGGCTACTCTCAGCTGTTACAGCTTCTCACTTTTGCTTTTGATGACCATTGCAGTTATAAGGAGTACTGGTCGGGTATTCCACATGATGTCTCTCTCCATCTGGAATTTGCCTGGTTGTTTCTCATGATTCGACTGGGGTTATGCGTTTTTTAGGAGGAAGACAACAAAGTGAAGTGCCATTTTCATCTCATCCTATCAAGAGTATGTACATCAACATGACCTAACACTCTTGATGTTGACCTTGATCACCTGGCTGAGGTAGTGTTGGTCAGGCTTCTCTACTGCAAAGTTATTTCCACCCTACCTTCCACACTACACACAGTCTTTGGAAGGAAGTTACTGTGGGCAGCCCATGTTTAAGGAGTTGGAAGTTATTCCCCACCACTTTGAGGATTGAGTATCTACATAAATTTGGAATTCTTCTTCATGGGAGATTTGTCTTTTGTCTCCCATTTATTTAATTATTCAGTCATTTATGTGTGTTAGTATGGACTCATGGATATATATTTTATGATTTGGTATTTTTTCCAATGCTATTTTATTTTTCTGATGAAATTGTTCCATCTTTGGCCATTGGGAGCTCTTTTAATTGGCTCCCATGTCCTTTTGTCCTTTTATTGCTATGTAATATATGTAAGTGTTTATGGGGTTCATATAGTATTCTTTTTTAAATTAAATCATAGCTGTGTACATTAATGCAATCATGGGGTACAATGTGCTGTTTTTATATACAATTTGTAATATTTTCATCAAATTAGTGAGCATAACCTTCATGGCATTTTCTTAGTTATTGTGTTAAGACATTTATATTCTACATTTAGTAATTTTTTTTTTTTTGAGACAAAGTCTCAAGCTGTCCCCCTGGGTAGAGTGGTGTTATAGCTCACAGCAACCTTAACCTCTTAGGCTTAAGTGATTCTCCTGCCTCAGCCTCCCATGTAGCTAGAACTATAGGCGTCCGCCACAACGCCTGGCTATTTTGTTGTTGTTGTTGTTGCAGTTGTCGTTGCTTTAGCGGCCTCAGGCCAGGTTCGAACCCGCCAGCCTCAGTGTATGCAGCCAGCGCACTACCCACTGAGCTACGGGCGCTGCCCCACATGACAGTTTCTTAATCGCCATATTATTTTGCCTCTTCACAAGATGCTCAGTCCAATAATATTTCTAAGTTATTAACTACATTAGTTTCCTAAGGCTGCCCTGATAAATTATCTCAAACTTGTTTGCTTAAAGCAATCAAAATTTATTTCTTCACAGATCTGGAAGTCAGAAGTCCAAAATCAAAGTGTCCGCATGCTTGGCACTTTCTGGAGGCTGTGAGGGAGAACTTGCCTACAGCTCTCTCCTGGCATCTGATGGCTGCCCACAATTTTTGGTGTTTTTTGAGTTGGAGCCACATCACTCCAGTCTCTTGCCTTCTTCTCCATGTGTGTCTCTGTTCATCTTTCCTCTACTTATAAGGACACCAGTCACTGGATTTAGGGTTATCTTAATCCAGTATGTTCTCACCTTAACTAGTTATATCTGCAAAAACTCTTCCAAAAAAGTCACATTCTGATTGTGTGAGGCACTGTACTGACCTCGTTGTGTTGGGTGCCTTTTCTCTCTAAATCTCTTTGTGATACTGTTAGGGAAGTAGCATACTGCTCATTTTAGAGATGAGGAAATTGAGGCTCAAAAAGGATGTTTTGGGTGGACCTGACGTTTTTTGGTGGCAGGTTGGAGGAGATGCTATTGCCCTCACTGCAGCAAAAACATTTGCTCTTTATTGGAATTGATGAAAGGATGCCTAATTACTGTCTTACTCCAAAAAGGCATGTGAAATAAATAAAATAATTCTCTAAGAACTTCATCACATTTTAGGACATAATGCCAAATGCTATTTGGGCCATAGCGCGGAGCAGTCACTTGCTTCCTCCTTCACTGGCCTGGCCCTGCCCCTGGGCACCATGCAGACTAAATCCGATCCTGGTCTACAGAGGCTGTTGGAAGCCAGATATCATAATTCCTCTTCTGTACCCCTGCCCTGGGCTTCTCTCTAAGACATCAAGTGACTCAAATTCCATTATTCATTTTTCATCAGATGTGGCCTTGAGTTCCTTTCTTTCCTCATCTCTCTCCTCTAAATGGGCTCTGATTTGTCTGGCCTCTTGAAATGAACCAGTAGTCATAGAATGGGCTCTTCCTCTCTGTCTGTTTAGATGTGGCCTAGGTCACATAAGCTTTTTATAGTGCCACATCGAGCTGTTCACTGCAGTGATTTTGAGGAAGTCGTAGCCTGTGAGCTCAATCTGCTCTTCTGTAGAAGGCAGATGATTGCACTTAATCACAAGAGCAGCGTGGGAGTCCAGTGGCCTGATGCCTTTCGATGGTCCCTGATACCTGCACAGCATAATGAGCATGTTAGCTGTGGATATCATGCGTCCACTGCAGGTTCTGACAGAAGGATCTGGAAGCTTCCACGGCTCTTGCTCCTGGTCCCTGGAGGGCTGTCAGTTGGGGGAGAGTTTGTGTGGGAGGAGATGGAGGAATGCAGCCAGGAGATAGAGCGTCTGGTCCAAACTTTTGATCAGGAGATGTGTTCTTTGATGTAGCAGAATGGAGTCCTCTCCAAGAGCAGTGCAGAGGCCAGCAGGCCGGCTTGCTTCCCCTGCAATTCTGGCAGGTACAGTACAAGCTTGAGTGTCTTGAGTTTCAGCCCAGGGCCATCCTCCCATCTGGGCTGCTGGTCTGCCTCTCGGTATCTCACAGTCTGTCCTAGGGATGATCTCTTTAGGTTGTAAAATACGAAGCATGCACCATCAGATCAGAGCATTAATAGGATAAGCATTTATTGGATACCTATAAGGCAGAGTAGTAAACAGTAGGAGTTCAAGACTTAAAAAATACAGAGCCAGGTGTCAAGAAGCTCACAGTGCAGTGCAGCAGACGAAAGTGTAAAGTCACAGTGACAAGAGAGGGGCCAGGTATAGGGGTGTCTGTCAGTGAGGCCTGTCCTAGATGAAGAGCTGGCAGACCGAGGCCTGCGGGCCAAATCCAGCTCACCACCTCCTTTAATAAATAAAATTTTACTGAAATTCAGCTACATGCATTTACTTATGTATGGCCTATGACCGCTTTGGCCATTCAGTGTCAGAGTTGAGTAGTTGTGACAGAAACTGTGTGGCCTGCTAAGTCTAAAATTTACTATCTGATCTGCAGAAACAGTTTGCTGACCCATCCTCTATAATGGTGAGGGAAGAAGTTCCATGTTAAAATAGACATGGACCCCTCCTCAGGGCTCTCTGGATTTTAATATGTGTAAGATTCTGCCTGCACAGAATTTGGGGAAAGGTGAATGGGGGATCTGGCTGGGGAGGGCTTATGGCAAGAGGCATGAGGCTGAGGGGCCCTGAAGTTCAGGGCCCACAGATGGCCCCCCCCGAGAGCACAGGGCAGGTGAGAGTAAGGAGAGGCCCCAGGCCAGGGGTTCGACAGGGGTAGGAGGCTGTGACAACAGAGTGGACTGTGTGGATTTGAGGCCAAGTTGGGGGTGACAAAAATGAATGAATATAAAGCTTCAAAGAAGCACACAACTCTGGAGTTGGAAAGGTCCTCAGGGATCCTTTCCCTTTGCTGTGTAAATGTGGAGAAGGGAAGGAAAGGGAGGTGACTTACCTAAGCCTGCCAGCTAGTGCCATCATTGTGATCTGAGCCCTCGGCCACCAACTGGCTCCTCAGGGGAAAGGTCTGGGATGCTCGAGCCCCAGCCCCAATAGCCCCTCCACTGTACATTTTCTGCAGCCCTCAGCCCCCTGCCTTTGTTCACAATCTGTAAGCTACTGGAGGGTGAGGTCTGTGTCTGGTTCATCTCTGTGAGTTCCTCCTTGTTCATACCGGGGAGTCCAAGGATGGACTGTGTGAAAGCACAGAGCATGGACGCCTCTAGCCCATCCTAACCAGGCCAACGGGAGCTCTGGGCTTCTGGGGGCCTCACTTGTTGGGGTGAGAGTACATGATGTCCTGTTCCACAGCTCAGGCTGGTGTCTCTAGGCTACGAGGCTGCCACTAGCCCTGGAGGGGCTTTGCAGCTCCCTCATGCAGTTCATCACACATTCTGTGGCCACCTGCTGAGCTGTTCCTGCAAAATGCTTCACCACCCCTGAACAAAGAGCTTCTTTCAATGTTGAATGTCTCCCAAGCAGGCCCATTAGCTCAGGGAGGATTCAGTCGGGATGCCATGCATCTTCCCTGATTGACAGAAACACCTCATTTGTTCTGAAGTGTTGACGGAACAGCTGGAAGAGCAGCCAGAGAGGACTCTTCAGCCCAGCCCAGCCCTAATTGCCAGGACATGTTTCCCCCAGCCTCCTTCATGCTTTCAGCAGACTCTCCTTGGCTTCCCCCAGCCTGCTGGATGGGCCCCCACCCAAATCCCTCCAGTAAGGGAAGGGACAGGTCAGGGGACATGGACAGGCCATGGAATACAGTGGGCATATGGTGTGAGGTGAGCTGGACAGTGTTTGCCCATAGAGTCCCAGATTCATTTGTGATCTGTACAGCAACGCACAAGTTGTCTTGAGTCAGTGGCTTAGTCTGCCCAGTGACAGAGCCAGAGAACAACATGAGGCCAAAGTTCAAGGGCCTGGGGACACCAGATGTATAGAGAGAGAAAAAGAGAGAGAGTGAGAGAGGAACAAAGCTGTTTTAAGCACTCTCATGCAAAAATAGTTCTGACCCTGGCAGAGCCTATAAACCCCTCAGCCCTGCCCCATCCTCTTTATCTCGTCTTATTTACAGCAAAATATGGAAATTAGTTATTTATAATAGCTATTCAAATTATGAAGATGTACTGCCTAGCCCGGGATACCAAATCTTGAAAAAAAAAATGTTAAAAAAAGCTCCCAATGCAAACAGTTTCCTATCAGCATGGAAAACTAACACACATGTACACCTGCCCCACGCCTGCTGGTAGATGGTGTCCCCAAACTCTGCACGTTGAATCGTTGAGGTGGTCCCGTGGAGGGCGCTGATGCTACTTCCCCCACCTGTGGACCAGGACTCCGAGTGGTGAAGTAGTGGCCAAGGCAACACAGATAGAAGCTTGTAGGGCTGACTGGTCACAGTGCCTGTTTCTTTTCATAGTACTATGTTTCCTCCCAAGATTGTGGGCACATCTCTTTTTTAGGAAAAGGACTATTTAGGAAGCTTTCCCACAAGCATAACAGAGCTGGTCCTCTTTGTGGGCAGAAATGGAGGTCCAGGTAGCATATCATTAAAAAAAATGAAGATGTAATTCATAATAATATTAAGTCCATCCTTCTAAAAGGTATAATTCAGTGTTTTTTGGTGTAGTTACAAAGTTGTGCTACTATTATTATGTGGCATGATTTGAGCTTCTTTAGAAAGACCCCTGGACCTTCACGCTTCTACCAGCAGCCTCTTAGTGGGCTCTGATGGTTGCCATGGGTCACTGGATTGGGGTAAAACCTTTAAAGCCCCTGTCACAGTATAGCCTGGTGGAATCAGACCTTTACTGGTCTCTAACACCTCAGACGGACTGCCTCATTGCAGATTGAGAAAACAGCCATTTGATAGTTTCTATGTGAGTGAATTGGGTTAGACCATAAGCTCTCTGAAGACATCCCAGGTCCTCCTCACCTGGAAAGGATGTGGTTGGATGACAGGTAAGTCCAGATGAGGGAATGCCTCAGGTGTAGTCCCATCAAAGGGAGGCCAGTGGGGGCACCTGTGGAGAGCAGCTGGGGGCTGCTAGGAGGAGGAGGAAGACTAGGAGGATGGAAAATGTGTCTTGGTCCTGACTCATTTACCTGGTTCTGATTAACTCTGGCCAGCATCCTGGGACTAGTTTCGGGATGGCTTCTCTGGTTCTGTTGGTTGTAGAATGAATAAAAAGAACTTAGAAGACTGCACATTTCCAGCTTTCTGTGGTCTGGAAACATTCATGCAGCTTTCCTGGGTGCGTCCTGTGGGAAGGCCCATGAGGGATTCTAAGCAGGATATGCTGAACTTTCCAGCCACAATGGTCTCCTCCTGCACCAGGGGTGGGGAGCCTTTTCATGTTAGAAGCTGCATTAATTGAGCTGTAATTAAATAAGGCTGCATTCAAGAAACTTCAATTAGATATACGTAAATATGTGCATTATTTTATGAAAATATAACTACTATGTACTTAATTTCAAAAAGTGAAAACTATTTTGTTAATTTAATTAATTAATTAATTTATTTTTAAAAATACAACAGCACAAATCCACTTTTATTTACTTTTCATCAGTTTAAATCCTTGACGGGTACAGCATCACACGGATTCTGTGTCCAATGGCCTTAGCAGGAAGGTTGCTTCGGAATTTGGCACGATCCATGCCACTGTTTCCATGGGCTTGAGTTATCTTTCCCCAGATTATTCTTGTTTTGTTTGGTTTGCCACCAGGAGTCACTGTGTTGTTTTTTGCTTTATATATTTATGCACATCTCTTGCCCAAATAGAATTCAGTTTCATCTCGGGCATAAACACCTTCAATTTTAAGAAGAGCTGTGTTCTCTCTTTGGTTCCGGAGACCTCTCTTATAGCCAGCAAAAATGGCCTTGGACCACAGCCTTCCAGACATATTTGCCTTTTAGAAGTCCTGTTCCCGGCAGACCTCCACAGGCCCCAAAGTATTTTGTTAATTTTAAAGTTAATTAACCTTTTAATGATTTTGTTGCATCTGCTTTTTGTTGGAAAGCATTCGAATATGTGGTTGCATCTTGGTGGTCCACAGTTGTAGTTGATTCTCTAGATGGGTATTAGTCATGTGTGACCTTAAGGGTGTCTTGATTTGGGTTAGGGAGAAGAATATAGATTTGCAGGATTAAGTGGTTGAAAAGCAAGAAAGTATTTTTCAGGCATATTGCCAAAGATGTGAGTATTCTACTGCATTTTTTCGTATTTCAATTAGATCTTTCTTAGCATCAAACAATGACTTTAAAATGTCACCTAGGTTTGGCACCCCTCCTCAGTGGTTAGGGTGCCAGCCACATACACCTGGGCTGGTGGTTTCGAACCTGGTCTGGGCCTGCTAAACAACAATAACAACAACAAAATATAACGTGGTCTGTAGTCCCTGCTACTTGGAAGGCTGAGGCAAGAAAATCACTTAAGCCCAAGAGTTTGAGGTTGCTGTGAGCTGTGATGCTACAGCACTCTCCTGAGGGCTACATAGTGATAATCTATCAAAAAAAAAAAAAAAAAAAAAAAGAAGTCTTTAGGTGTTTTGGTGATATCAATTAGGTGAGGCTGAAATGTTAACTTGAGTGTGATGTCCTGATTCTCAAAGTCGGTGAACTTTTCATTATATCCTCCAATTAATAGGTCTATAATAGCTGTATAGTCTTCAAATGAGTCACATATATCATCCTGCTCATCAATGACCTTTGGTAACTGGGGAAAATGTTCACCCCAAATTTCCTTTTGAAGAAATGGACAAGCTTTTTTTGGAAATATTTGGACTTTCGTCCACCTATCGTATATGGACTTAGTTTTACCTTGTGAAGAAGTATTCAAGTTGTTTTAATTGCTGCATTCCTATAGAAATCTTTCAAAAATTTGCATTGCTGATTCTGTTCATAAAATTTAACTATCTGTTCTTGCAGAGATAACATTTCTCTGTCAGTTGTATGACACCTGTCTCTGTGATAGCCGAAGCACTTTAGAATGGTAAGACAAATGCACATTGAACACCTCATTGCTCACCTTTGGATGTTATGAAACCAATAATGATGTGTTGTATTTGCATGAATATAATTAGCATACTTGTAACTTGTTGCGAAGTATTACTTAAAATAGTAGCTTTAGCATAGAGATTTTGCTAATGCAAGATACAATGAACAGAATAAGAGTGTCTGGATATGTTAACAATTTTTTTATCTGTGCAATAAACCCTTCATGATTTCCTGCCATAGAAGGGGCACCATCTGTACAGACACTAAATTTACCAAATTCAGTTCAACTTCATGACATTTATCATAAAAGTTGTTGAAGATATCTATTTCCCATGTTCTGTTTGCAAGAGTGCCCAAAGCAAGTAACTCTTGGTATCAAAGAAAATCTTCTTTTATGACCCAGATGAAGTATAAAACCTGCATCGAGTCAGTAGTATCTGTTGAGTCATTCAAAGAAATTGAATATTATGTATTTTCCTTTTGAAGTGTTGCATGAAGTTGTTCTGTTAAGTTGAAGGCTAATTCATGTTGCTAATCAGTATGGTTCTCCTTGAAAGAGGCAGTTGTTTGTACTTTGAAATGTTATGGGAGTTTAAGCATCCTACAACTTTGATGATGCATTCTTTCACCATTTCTGGATCAGCGAATGGCTTCTCTTTGTTTTCTGAAAATCTAAGATACTTTACAAGTTGCTTCCATGGAATTATTTTCAAGTCCTATTGCTGCCTAAAAGAATTGCTTTTTATCTTTTAATTCGTGCAATATAATCTTTCACACCTCACCGTCTAACTTAAAATATTTGTGGCCATTATGAGTGTTATAATGCTGAAGAGCATTGAATAACTTGAATGTTGATATTGTGCTATCAAAGATTGAACAAATCATCTTATCTTTAGCAGAAACAAGATAATATTGCAATTCTCAATCCTCTCTAAAAAATGTTTTCTTCCTGCAGTGTTCTCTTGGTCTTCTTTAACATTATGGGCTGTTAAGCAGATAGAATTAAAGAGTACAGCTGAGCTGTGCAACTATTCACAAATTCCACTTCAAACAGAAACACAGTGACTTGTTGTCAGAAGCTGGTAATAGACTGGTGTACTTGACCCACATAAACTCTTACCAACCAGCCTTGTGTGGTAGTGGCACCAGGGAGGCAGAAAAATTATAACTAAATCATGAGCGTAGCAGCCATTAATTTAGCCCTTATGCTTACTAATGTTCTAATTGTGCCAGTCAGTCTAGAAGGATTATTTCATTTAAACTTATCTCATTCTTTGGTATTTAAAATATGTTCATTTTCAAAATAAAAGTATTTTTTATTTTTATAAAAGAGGCTGGGTGTGGTGGCTCACACCTGTAATCCTGGTGCTCTGGGAGGCCGAAGCAGATGGATTGCTTGAGCTCTCGAGTTTGAGACCAGCCTAATTGAGACCCCATCTCTAAAAAGAAAAAGTAGCCCGGTGTTGTGGTGGGCACCTGTAGTCCCAGCTACTTGCGAGGCTGAGGCAAGAGGCAAGGGCTACTTGTGAGGCTTGAGCCCAAGAGTTTGAGGTTGCTGTGAACTATTATGCCGCAGCAAATAGTGACAAAATGAGACTCTGTCTAAAAAAAAATAATAAAATAAAAGGATTTATTGTTTAAAATTTAGATTTGGTCAAAAGGCTTCACTTAAGGATCTAAAAGGCTCCATGTGGCCTTAAGGCACAGGTTCCCCACCCTGCCCTGGGCTATGAGTTTAGGAGACTTGGATTGCTATGCTCCCCACCAGTCCCACCAGTAAGTGTCTGAAAAGGTTCTCTTTGTTCCAGCAAACTGTGTAGAGTGCTTAGGCTACTCCAGGCAGTGTGCCAGGTGCCCAGGTGCTTGGGATTTAGAGATGAGCAAGATAAGGACCCAGTATTTAGGAAATCATTATTTGATTTGGGTTGTGCTTGGGTCTTCTTGTTATTCACTACCTGTGTAGATGACTTTTTCAGATAATACTCTTGACTATGGGTTTTGCTTAAGTGCTTCTTTTAAGTGCTCCTCTCTTAAGTGTTCCTCTCTTCCCTCTTGGGCTGTTTTCCTCTCGGTCAGCTTCCAGGGTAAAGACTGGGGCGAGGTAAAACCACATGGTCCCTTCATGCCAATTAGGGAAAGGTTGTTCTTCCTCAAGAAAAAGCATCTATTTTTGGAAAATTGTCTTCATATGCTGATTCTCTTAGATCAAGGCACTTTACTGACTTCCATCTGTCAGAAAACTGTCAAGGTAAATACACTATTAAATATAAGGTACCTTCTCTCTGGCTGGCGCCCCCTTTACCAAGCACCTTTGTGCAGTGCGTGACCTGCACCACTGCATGTGGCCACCTTGGTTTGGATAGCAAGTCCCAGATGTCAGTAAATACTGAAGGTTGGCAGCTGGTCTCTGCTGCATTTCTTTCTTTCTTTCTTTCTTTTTTTTTTTTTTTGAGACAGGGCCTTAAGCTGTCACCCTGGATAGAGTGCTATAGCATCACAGCTCACAGCAACCTCCAATTCCTGGGCTCAAGCCAGTCTCTTGCCTCCGCCTCCCAAGTAGCTGGGACTACAGGCGCCCGCCACAACGCCCGGCCGTTTTTTGGTTGCAGCCGTCATTGTTGTTTGATGGGCCCGGGCTGGATTTGAACCTGCCAGCTCAGGTGTACGTGGCTGGCGCCTTAGCCCGTTGAGCCACAGGCACCAAGGCTCTGCTGCATTTCTCATTCAGCAAGGAGCTATCTCAGCCTGAGTAGGGCCTTTGATCCTTTTGTGTTGTAGAATATGTGAAGAGGGAAGGAACCCCTGGGGAAAGAAGACAAGAAGAGGTATAGTTCTGCTTGGATGGTGAAGGTCTCTGTGACTCTGTTATATAGCTCATTCCTGGGTCCTCCCAGGAGGCTGGAGCTTTGCAGCTCTTCAGAGCACATTTGTAGGGCATATGAGTGAAAGTCCAGCACAGGCTAAGGTGCAGAGAGAATTCCTACCCTGCATAAAAACATGAAGTCTTTCAGGAGGCTGGAGCTTTGTAGCTCTTCCGAGTACATTTGTAGAAGATATGAGTGAAAGTCCAGTATAGGCTAAGGTGCAGAGAGAATTCCTACCCTGCATAAAAACATGACGTCTTTCAGTGACAGGGGACCATCAGAGTTCAACCCTGTCATTTTCTAGGTAGCAGGAAGCAGAGCCCAGGGAGGCTCAGGTGTGACATTCCTAAGGTACCACAGATGAGGTAAGGTGGAGCTGGCCCCAGGACCTGGTCTCTGTGTCTGCCCCCTGTCCTGGGGTGTTGACAAGCGGGGTTGGAATAGCGTGGACCCAGACAAGCAGGAAATGCCATGGGCTTGGTTTCTCAGTGATTACTCTGAACAGAGAGGAACATCTTGTCCACTTGGGACGCAGTGAAACTGCTATGTGCTGAAGGCAATCTCATCACAGCCTCACCCCCACTTTCTCTGTGGCGGATCATTCCTCACATTTGGCTTTTTACTTTCCATTCTTGTTGTTCTCGGTGCCATAGGAGGCTGAATTTAAAAGCAAGTTTTAGGTTTTGCTTTTTTCAGCTCTTAAGGTGCCCATGTTTAGTGAGAAGGACGGTGTCCTTGGATTTATGACGGGGCTCTCACCTTTCCTCAGAGGAGCTTGCTTTGACAGTGGCCCAAGGCAGCAGTCAGATTTTTCTCCAGGGCCAGTGAACTCTACTCAAGTTTCCTCAGAAGGAGTTATACCTTATTCTCTCAATTATTTCTGATTATTACCATTGACTATAAAGGTTTTAGCTGACAGTGGGCAGGTGTCTGAGGGAGACCTCCTTAGTTTTGAAGAAGCCACCATCTGCGTCATGGCATCCCATGAGAGATGCACCTGCCTCATCGTTTTCTGGCAATTTGTTATTCCCCCTCTTTTCCCCTGGACCCTGAGTGATCTCTGGTTTATATCCTGGCCTGAAAAGGATGAAGTAGACAGCATGTCTTTGACTCAGGGCTGCCACGCCCTCAGCATTGTTCTTGAATCCAGGGCCTAGAGATAATGACAGACAGGCCTCGGAGCTCGGAGAGAGATTCTGCCCTTGGTCATGTTGTTGGAGATGATGCCAACCCCTCAGCCCTTCTTTTCGCTGGAGACCTGCTCTGGGCTTTGTGCTATGTTGGCTGCTGGGAGGAGCATGGTGAGATACAGGGCTGTGTGTTCACACCGCGTTGCTGAGTGTTTGGGTGGAGATAAGAGAGTCAGCCCTGGCAAGGTGCCCAACACCACACTGGGAGCACAGGCGAGTGACCAGTGGGAACCCTGGTAGAGCTCACTGTAGGGTCCGGAAGGCTTCTCAGAGAAGGCGTGCCTCATGCGGGTGCAGTGGTGGAGGTGCCTTTGGAAGTGGGTCTTGGATGATGCTGCATGGCCCTGTGGGATGGGACCCAGTATTCCGCTTTTGGTCTTCCGCCAGGCTTGGACCCGTACTTCCCACGTGCCACCTGTGTCCACTCTCTCGTTTGCCACCTGTCCGCCTTCATCTCCGCTGCCTTTTCCAGCTTTCCCTCTGTTGTCAGTGTTTCTGATTATTCCCCCCAGTCGGACTTCCTTGCATTCTTCTGCATTGAGTCTTATTTTGTGATTTCCTGTCCCATATTTTCTAAACTCCCCAGGTCCCTTCTCATTTATTTCTCCGTCCTCTCTGGTGCTGTTTGCAGCACCGCCCAGTTTGTTATCATCTGTGGATTTAATTAGCACCGTTGACGACCTCTTCTCTTCCAGAGTGGCGCTCTCAGGCAGGGCGGTGTGCGCAGGGTCATGGCTGTGGAAAGCCTGTTTGGCCGAGTAGAAGGGACATGTTCCAAACTGGGCTCTTGCCTCATGTAGGGAAAGAAATGCCCCAGGAGCCAGCTTTTTCTGGGAAAAAAGGGAGGATGCTGGAAACTGGATTGCATAAACCCCCTCAATTCAAATTCCTCTGGCCAGAAGACACCATCTGCAGAATCTAATTATTATTTGCATCGAGCACCTATTTTGTGCCAGACATTGTGCTGGGTGCCTTTCTTGCACTATTATTGATTTTCACAAGCACTCTGTGAGTTCACTGTTGCTCCCAGATTGTTATTTTTCTGTGAGGCCAGAAAGGAGACTGAGCCTTTCTGGAGGCTCATTTCTGGAGAGATTATTTGATATGTCCGAGGTCACACAGGGAGTGAGGGCAGAGCTGGGTGTTCAGCAGGATTTCTCTGAGTGTTTTCTCTAAGGCACCCTGCTTTTTGGGAACTCCATCTTCTTCATTCCCATCCTCCAAACCGTCCCAGGCCGATGGATCATTTTCATAGCACTCTTGGCAAATAGGCTTGTCTGGATATTTTTGGAAGCCTACAAAGCAATAAAAACCACTTTTAAAAAGCTCATAGAGTTTTTTTTTTCTGGGTGTCCCTGATTATTTCATCAATATCAGAGTCAAGATTTAGATGTTAGCTAATTCAATAGCCTTTATTGACAAACCAATGTCTTTAAGCTCTGCTTTACTATATCACAAGGCCAAGTTTGGCAGGGTTGGGGCAGGGACTTGTATGAGAATTACTAACACTGGCTTCTGTGCCAGGCCCGACAGACCTGCAGGACAGCACAGGGTTTTTTTTTTTTTTTTTTTTTTTGAGACAGAGTCTTACTATGTAACCCTCGGTAGAGTGCCATGGCATCATAGCTCACAGCAACCTCAACCTCTTGAGTTTAAGTGATTCTCTTGCCTCCGCCTCCCAAGTAGCTGGGACTATAGGAGCCCACCACAATGCCTGGCTATTTTTTGTTGTGGTTGTCATTGTTGTTTGGCTGGTCCAGGCCAAGTTCAAACCCACCAGCCCTGTATATGTGGCTGGCGCCATAACAACTGTGCTATAAGTGCCGAGCCAGCACAGGGGTTTTTGATTTCAGCTGCTTAAACTGTGGGACAGAGAGTCTCAGTCAAGTGCTGTAGATTTCAGGAAGGATAATTTTTCTTATATGTGACTTCTAGTACATCAAAGCATGTTTGGTGTCCCTTTCTCGCTAAATTCAAGTGGTATTCTCCCGTCATTGTGACAGTTAAAAGCCATCCTCCCACCCCCCATTTCTCGAGGGGAAGGTACAGCTCCTGGGATTTGCATTCAGGGCCACTCAAGGCCCAGGGGAGTCTGAGCTGAGCAGGGGAGCTGTGGGCCTTGAAAATTTAGCTTAAAGAAAGGGATTTTTGCTGCAGAAAGCTTGTAACCCGTGTTGTAGAAGGTTTTGCAGCTGCTTTGTGCATGTTCAAAGTCTCCTCTGCCTCCCTATGTAACATCTCTGTTATGAAGGATTAACCACCTCTGGAGGGAGGGCCAGACCCTTGTCTTTAGAAAGCTGCCTCCTCTGACCAAGAGAAGGTCACAGCCTGAATCTGTGGCATAGGGAAGGCTTATTCCTGTATTCTGTTTGACCCCAGCCAGATGTCCTGTCATGGGTTGCATTTATTCATGTCACTGGAGAATGGGAAGAAGACCCTAACTGGTGCTCCATGGAGAAAAGAGGAAGGTGCTTCCCGAAGGGTTCCATGACTAGGCACAGTCTACCGTCATTCTTTATCTTGTTAAATCTATAATGACTCTGAGTGAAAGTCCAGGGTTACTCCATCAGGGTCACTGGTGTGGGGTCCATGGTAGGCACTGTGCCAGCACAGGCGCTCCCTGCCCCCTGCTCCTGGCTCCCACTAGGCTTTAGGTAGGCTGGCCTCCACCTGCTGCTCTCCTGCCTTGTGGCTCCTTTGCTCTTCCCACCCTTCTTTCTTGCTGCCCACAGCCTTTGCCCATGTGCAGATCCCATCTTGCAGAGTTCAGAGTCCAGCTCCCTCTCTTCCATAGCTTCTCCTCTGGCTCCGCTAGCTACATTCAGCTCTTCCGCTGGTTTCTTGTATCCATGAAAACTCTTGGTTGCATCGAAAGAAAACCCAACTCCAATTGGCTTGAACAACAAAGGGAATTTATTAGCTTATGTAATCAGGAAGCCCACAAGCAGGTCTGGTGAGGCTTGATCCAGCAGCTCACAAGATGTCCCCGAGGACAATCAATTTCTCTTTCTGCTCAAGCCTCATCCTCTATTTTCCTAGTGATCTCGTGGTTGAACAAAGATTTCCCTTTATGGAGTGAATTGATTACCACGGCTCTCCCCAAGGTCTCCCAGAAGGAGAAAGCCACTTTCCCCAGAATCCCTGGCTGGCATTTCCTCACATCTTATTGATTTTGTTTGCATCACAAGCATATTGTAGAACTAATTGTTGTGGCCTGGGGATGGTTATCCTGATTGGCTCAAGCTAACTGGGCTTATCCCTGGAGTTGGTGGTTGGATAAATTCTACTAAAAACATATGGCTGAGATCCAGGAGGAGTGTTTCTCTCACAGCAAAATCTGGCAACTATTGATAGGTAAAAGGGAAGACAACGGATAAATGACCGTTCATTAGTTGTCCTGTCCCTTTGGGCATTAATCACCCCAGTCATGATGTTACTCATATGTCTTGCATATTAGATACCATTTATCTGGTCTCTGACAGTGGTGGGACTGAATGATGGCTTATATTCCTTTTGTATGCCCTTAACTCTTAGCACATTGCTGAGCATGCAGTTGTTGCCCAATAAATACTTGTTGGATTGAAATATGCTGGGATGATTGAATCGTAGGAAAAGAGTGGAATATTCCTTAAGGAAGAGGCAAGTCATTGCTAAGAGAAGGCACGGACACATCTTTTTTTGAGGGGGGCAGTTAATTACTGATAACATGAAGGTTTAAAAGTAGCAAAATCAAAGAATCATGTAAGTTTTGAGTTAGGAGGGACATTAGAGATAGCGATAGTTTTAGAGCTATCAAAATAGCTCTTAACTGGGCTTTTAAATAGCTGGAAATACTCCCTTCTCAGTGGGACATTTCTCACATAGACCAAAGAAATGAAGTTCAATTAGGAGGTTCCAGGCATTGGTGCTCAAAGGTTTAATGGCTGTCATATCAAGTGGTGCTCATTGCTAACCCACAGGGTGACCCTATCACTTATTGTCCAATCTGGGACCTTTTTGAGAATGCTGAAATGCTAAACTAGATGGGATGATGAGGACAAGAGAAATAAACTAGAACTGAGCCAGGCCAGCCAGGATCTATTCATTGTCTGTGATCTGAGTATCTACCCACCACCAACTAGGGACCCTTTGCCCACTGCTCTCAGTTCCTCAGGCACAGACATGCTCTCAGTGTCCTGGTGGGGGCGAGTGGGAGGTGCACACTGAGAGCCCGGATTCTGCAGCATCTGATTGCCCTTGCAGGATGTGGACTATCCAATGGGAAAGGGTAGCATTTTCCTCTGGTCTTTCCTTGTGGTTCATCTATGATCATTTAAAAATTTTATTTATTTATTTATTTATTTATTTACTTACTTACTTATTTTTTTGAGACAGGGTCTTGACTGTTTCCCAGGATAGAGGGCAGTGACCTCAACATAACTCACTGCAGCCTCGAAAACTCCTGGGCTCAAGCTATCCTCCTGCATCTGCCTCTCAAGTAGCTGGGACTACAGATGTGTATCCCAAGCCCAGTAAATTTTTCTACTTTTTGAGGAGATGGGGTATCACTCTTGCTCAGGCTGCTCTCAAACTCCTGGCCTTGGGTGATCCTCCCCACTTGGCCTCCCAGAGTGCTGGGATTATGGGCATGAGCCACTGAACCCTGCTTCATTTGTGATCTTGTCTCCTCTGGTGAGGCTGGTTTTATGTTCCTGAAGCCCAGGTGTCAGCCCACTGGCATTCCTTACTTTTATTTTTTGAGACAGAGTTGCACTTTTTCACCCTTGGTAGAGTGCTGTGCTGTCATAGTTCACAGCAACCTCAAACTCTTGGACTTAAGTGATCCTCTTGCCTCAGACTCCCGAGTAGCTGGGACTATAGCTGCCTGCCACAATGCCTGGCTATTTTTAGAGACGAGGTCTTGTTCTGGCCCAGGTTGTTCGCGAACCTGTGAGCTCAGGCAATCCACCCACCTTAGCCTCTCAGAGTATTGGGATTATAGGCATGAACCACTGGCCTTCCTTAATTTGGGGACAGGCTCTGTCTTTTCTGCCAACATCTTTAGGGCTTATGGATTTTCATCTCCTATTTTGGTAGAAATTTTATCTCTGGCTGCTTTCAGCCTGTTAACTTTTAGCATTGCGAACTCCAAAGAGAAACGTTCTTTTCAACCTCATTTGTGTTATTCAGTTACATGCCAGGGGCTATTGCCTTGGGAGGGCTCAGCTGTGGTCTCCCTTTTGTGAGATCCAAGAGCGTGCTGGATTCCCACAGAGGTTAAGGGCGTGTGTTCTGTGGTCCTTGAAGTATGAATATACTCTGCACTTTGAGCACCAAGGTGGAGATGTGAAAGTGGCTGCCTCTGAGTTTACTCTTAAAAAAATTCCCTTTAGCCAGGCTTGGAGGCTCATTGCCCATATCTCAGCACTTTTGGAGGCTGAGGTGGGAGGATCATTTAGGAGTCTGAGACCAGCCTGGAAAACATAGCAAGACTCTGTTCTCTATAAAAAAATTAAAAAACTAGCCAGGCATGGTGGCATGATCTTGTAGTTATAGCTACTGTGGAGATTGGGGTGAGAGGATAGCTTCAGCTCAGGAGTTTGAGGTTGCTTTGAGCTGGGCTGACACCACTGCACTCCAGCTTGGGCAAGAGAGTGAGACCCTGTTTCTTAAAACAAACAAATAAGAAAGAAAGAAACAAACCTTTTTATATACTTTATAGTTTACAATTTGATTGTGAGATACTATAGAATTATCCTTTTTTGAATATTTATTATTATTAATAAATATATAATATATTACATAAAAAATTTAACATAAAAACATATTTTAACAAAAACTAATGATATTTTTTAAAAGAAAATGTGTTATAAGAAGTGTGGCATTGTTTTATGTTTTTGCCTATCTTTTCTCCCAAGCTTTATTGAGGTATAATTGATATAATAAACTGCACATATTTAAAATACCTTGAGTTTTGACCTATGTACACACCTGTGAAATCATCACCATGGGCCAAGATCACTGAGCCGATCCAGCACCCCGAAATATTTCCCCAGGCCCTTTTGTAAAGTCTATCCATCTTGCCTCCAAGTTATATTGCTATTAATTATTACAGCTATTTTAATGTTGCATCTCAGTGAGCTTTGGTGGCCTGTCAGAAATGGTGCAGCTGGTAAGTGACAGAGCTGGTGCCTAATGCCAGGTCTTCAGACCCTGGTACCCATGGCCTTCTCCTGACTTATCTCACATGGTGATATCCCTCATTTCTTTCAGGTGTGATTTTTGCAGTAGCATGAAGCCCAGAGAAGACTTAACTGCACTCTCTTGCTGACTCTCCACGTGGTGTTCCTTTCTTGGTGCTGTGCCACCCTCGGAGGCCTCTGTGGCTCAGGGATTAGATGGGGAGTAGATTCTCTCATCTTTAGGAGAGTCCCCAGTGTTCCTGGGCTCCCCTCACTGCTCCATCTTTGACCAGTGGTCCCTGGGCCCCTGTTGGGCATGCAGAGACCAACAGGGTCTGCTTATACACAGAGTAGAGACTGTGCTGCAGGCCCAGAAGTCAGCTCTTCTGGGTGCCTGCCCATTTTGGCTCCCAGAAATGTGACCAGAGTTTTTATTTCCATAGGACACTGGTTGGTCATCCCTAGCCTTTGGTTGGGGACTAGGTGAAGCCTTTCATAAGAAGGGACATGCCGCTGACCTTTCATGGGTCTCTGGGACAGGGCTCACTGGTCATTGCGTCCTATCTTCTGCCTTTGTGATCAGTGACCATCTTCACCTTGGTCTGTAGAGGACAGTTTTGGAGAGGAGAGTCCCATGCTCTCTTCCGGGGGCTTCCAGAAGAGCAAGTTTTAATCTTTCCTCCCCTAGTCTAGAAGTTCTTTCCTGCGCTTGCTTCAAATTCACTGTGTCTCTGGAAGGACTGAGCAGAGCCTGCTCCCTGACCACAGGTTGGAAACCCCTGAGCGCCTCAGACTGAGCAGCTGGGGGGCCCCATCTCAGAGGGATCCCTGCTGTCATTCCAAAGCCCTCTGTCTCAAGACTGCTCCCCACACTCCTTAGTCTGTGACAATGGCTGCCCTGGCTATCTCTGTGCCCCCTGGAAGAGCCCCTCTAGCTCTGTGGGTTTCAGCTGTGGTGATTAAGAGTGCGAAGCTCCCAAGAGCTCCTCTCACCCTCACGGTGGGACCAGATGCCTTTGGTCGTTGGTGATGTGAGATGACCTAGGTTGGTGGTGTCTTTGGGGAGTCTAGGGGAGTCTGTCCCCTCTATTGCCTGCACGTTCATCTCCCCACCATTTCTGGGCCCTGATGTGCTGCAGCTGATGTTCTCGGCTCACAGCAGGGCCCGGGACCAGAGTACACTCGGGCCTCTGGGTCAGTCCTGAGGTGGCTTGGCAGTGCTGCAGGGAAGGAGGCTTGAGGAGTATCGGTTTCCAGGGTTTGGCTGGGGATGCCTCTCATTCTCTCTTGTCTCCCTAGGGGGAGGACGTGGTCTTCTGAAGCCACATGCAATCTTTGGAAAACAACAACAAGAACAAGGAGACATAAACAATAAGCATAATTACATCCAGCATGAGGCCTCCATGAGGACTGCCTGGGGCAGCAACTGGAGCACTAGAGAGACCCCTGCTCCCGGTCCCATTGCTCCATCCCCCGCCTGCCTGCTCTCTTGTGAAGGAAGAGGCTTCAGGATGGGTTGGCAGTCCTCACAGATGTGTGATGACTCTCACAGTGTGAGATGGACCCCCCGGTGCCAGGAGACCTGAGCTCCATTTTTGGACCTGCTACTATGACCAGCCGTATGACCATGGCCAAGGAACTCAGCCCCCTGGGCTCCAGGCCTTCATTTTCGTGGAGAAAGATACATGTGCTCGGTGGTCTCTCTGATTTGTGTGGACAAATCCGTTCATTCTTCTGAAATTCCCCTGTGCCCTTTAGGTGGTTGTGCTTTGAGCTATCAGCATGGGGTGTTGACTGGCACCATGGCAGTCCGATGCTTGGCAGGAGAAGACACCAAAGACTTTGACATTTGCAGTCTCTTTCATTTTTCGCACGATTCTTCCCAGGTATACCACAACACCCCTACGAACCTATGAGGCACGGAAGTTCCAGGTGTATCCAGTTTCAGCTCAGTTCAGGTTGTGTTTTGTGATCAACAGAGTGAGTCTGTGTCCACGCATTGGCCTCTAGGGGAGGGGGCAGTGGTTTGCAAATGCAGGGAGCACTGGGGGTGTCAGTGGGAATGGGGAAGACCCCCACGATCTTTATAATGTTCCTGGTCAGATAGAAATGTGAGTAACGTTAGCTGTCAACATGAGAGAAACATTCAGAAAGGACACATTAGGGTGTTTGAATTGTCTTCTCCAAATTGAATTAAATTTAAATTCTGTTAGCTAAAGGTAACCAATTACTTTCTGGGCCTCGGTAGCCAATGTTTAGAAATGGGTCGCAGTATCCAGAACCAATGAGGAATACAGTGCGTGTGTGTTGAAGCTGCAATCAGTATTTACTAAGCATTTGCTACATGCCATGTACTGTAGTGGCTGCTGAGGACAAAGTAGTCAAGATGGAGACATTCTTTGTCCACGTAGAGCTGTCGGTTTAGCCAAGGAAGGCAGGTATTGAATGCCTAATGACGCAATGGTTGTGATAGTGGGTCAGGCCTCTGAAGGAGAAGGACAAGGGGGCTCAGGACAGGCATCCTAGGAATGTTTAAGCTGAGACCCAAATAGGAGTGGCCTGGGGTTGAGGGCAGGGAGAGCTTTGCAAGGGAGGTGCTGGGGTGTTAGGAGGCAGGGAGGGGAGCTGGCTGGAATAGATACAGTCACAGGGGCTGTGTGCTGGAACTTGGTGGGTGTGGAGGGAGAGAGGTGCTGGCACCTTAGAACATCATCATCAGGTTTGCTGCTGAGTCAACTTTAGAAGGAAGGGAGGAAGAGCTAGCATAGGACACTGGCTGATTGGGCCAGGCACTGGTTCAAGGTGGTTGCCCCGACTTAACTCCTCTGTGAACTCAGGTGCATGTGGGTTCATTTAGTGCTGGATGGCTCTGGGAAACCAACACACAGGAAAGTCTGGTTATGACTGAGCGTCATTTCCTTTGACCAAAGTATTCATACCCTCTTTTTGGGTATCTGCCCCTGGTGCTCAGAACTGGAGAGTCTTACGAAAATGGAATCACAGTGAAAGTTGTTGCATAGTTTCGTGGGACATTTTAATTGAGCTAGGGAAATGTCCTGCTTTGTTGTGTATTTCACATTTCTTGCCCCAGGACAACGTAAGTGCCCCAGGGGCACAGGCCTCACATTTCCTATAGAAATCTTAGTGTGTTTGTTTTCTGTTCTCTGATGGCCAGAACCAAATTATTTGTTACAGTTCATTTTATGAAAACTTAAATTGTAGTTGCCTTATGAGATTTGGGAGCTCTTCCAGTCATATTGATTTCTTTATTTTTAAAATCTCTTTTAGGGATGGGTTATATCCTCTCTCACATTTTGTGTTAAATTTTGTGTTGATTTTAGAAAGTAGTGTTTTCTGATGATGTCCTCATATTCTAGAGATGCCCTATATTTTTAACCTGTGAATTACTTTAGGGTATAGGGGACATTTTGAAAATCCTGTAGATAATTTCCAAAGTACAACGTGGCAAAGGAACCAGGATTGCTTATTCACAATTTTAATTTAATAAGAACTGTTTTTCTCTAGTGAGGACCCTAGTGTTTTAATTTTAATTTAATAAGAACTGTTTTTCTCTAGTGAGGACTGTGTGTTCAGGCCTGTGCTAGGTGCTTTAGAAGTATTAGACACTGTCCCTGCAGTCAGGAAATAGTCTTTCTGTGTGGGCAGAGCTGATCACCACAGTCATGGTTGATGGTTAGGAAAGGTTGCATGTTCCAGGCACATTAGCAGGGGGATGTCACCTACTTTATACGATGTCACCTACTTTACTTCTAATCCTCGCAACAGTCCTGCAGTGTTTCTCACCTTCTTTACTCACATACAGACACTGAGGCTCATTTGGTTAAGTGACCTTCCCAATCTTTTTTAAAAAAGCAGTTGAAACGTAGATCTGTTTATTTTCAGATGGCAAAGATTCTAGAATTAGTGAGACATACTGATTCTATTTGACTCTCTTAACTAGGAGGCAATATGTATAACTAAATAATTTTTCCCCATTCTAATCACACTGTATAATTTTTTTGAGTTGTTTTCAGTATTTTGCTATTATCAGATGCTGTTGTGAATATGCCTTTTCCCTTTACTTTTAATTGACAGGAAATAATTGTATCCATGCATGGGATAAAGAGTGATATTTTGGTATGTGTATACAATGTGTAAGGATCAAATCAGAATTATTAGCATATCTGTCACCTCAAATGTGTATTATTTGTGCTCAAAATCCTCTTTTTCTAGCTTTTTGAAAATAAAGGGTGTACATAAGGTTTACGTGCAATTTAAGATAGTTTAACATAGTAAATTGCATATGAATTTTATGTCCACCCTGTATACACTAAAATATAGTTAACCTTATTCACTCTACAGTGCTGCAGAACACCAGCACTTATTCCTCCTATCTGCCTGTACTTTTATATCCATTAACCAACCTCTGCCCATCCTCCCTTCCCCCATACCTTCCAGCTTCTAGTACCCACAATTATTCTCTTTTTTTCATGAGCTCCATTTTTCTTTTTTAGCTTTCACATATGAGTGAGAACACGTAGTATTTATCTTTCTGTGCCTGGCATATTTTATTTAACAAAATGCCGTCCAGGCTTGTCCACACTGCTGTGAACAATGGTAGGATTTCATTCTTTTTTAGGGGCTATTCAATTGTATATATATTCTGCATTTTCTTTATTCATTCATCTCTTGGTGGACATTTAGGTTGATTCCTCAACAGCAAATAAACAAACAAAACACCCAAGCAAACAAACAACCCCCCCCGAATATCCCAATTAAAGAGTGGGCAAAGGATCTGAATAGATATTTCTTAAAAGAAGACATACAAATGGCCCATGGGTAGATGAAAAAATACTGACATTGCTAATCATCAGAGACATGCAAATCAAAACCACAATGAGATGCCATTTTATCCTGGTTAGGAAGACTAATATCAAAAGGACAAAAAGTACCATGCTGTTGAGGATGCAGGGAAGAGGGAACTCTTAGACACCGTTGGTGGGAATGTAAATTAGTACAGCCAGTTTGAAAAATAGCATGGAGTTTCTTAAAAAGTTGAAAGTAGATTCAGTGATATCACTACTGGGTACTTATCCAAAGGAAAGGAAATCATTGTATCAAAGGTGTATTAGTCCATTTGTCATTGCTATGAAGGAAATACCTGAGATTGGGTAATTTATAAACAAGATTGGTTTATTTGGCTCATGGTTATGTAGACTGTACAAGAAACATGGCGCCAGCATCTGCTTTTTTGGGAGGGTTTCAGGGAGCTTCCAGTCACAGTAGAGGGTGAAGGAGGAGCAGACTTGTCACATGGTGAGAGAAGGAACAAGAGAGAGAAGAGGTGGTACCCAGCTCCTTTAAATAACCAGCTCTCAGATGAAATGGAAAAGGGAGAACCCATTCTCTATGGCAGGGTGGACACCAAGCCATTCATGAAGGATCCACTCCCATGACCCAAACACTTCCTGCCAGCTGCACCCCCAACACCGAGGATCAAATTTCAACATGAGATTTGGAGGGATCAAACATTCAAATCATATCAAAAGGGATACCTGCAACCCTGTGTTTATTGCAGCACTGTTCACAATAACTCACAGAAGATTCAAATCTTATTCTGACTTGGATGCTCCAAGCTGCTCTTTTCTATTCTGTTACTATGCCTGGAATAATCCAAATCCAAGCACAGGGCAGAATGGATGTTGAATGTGTCTAGAGGACAAGGACACTTTTTTTTTTTTGTGACAATGGCTTGCTCTCTTGCCTGGGCTGGTGTGCAGTAGGGTCATCACAGCTCATTGTAACCTTAAACTCCTGGGCTCATCTGCTTCTCCTGACTTAGCTTCTTGAGAAACTGAGACTATAGGTGCATGCCAGCCTTCCTGGCTCATTTTTCTATTTTTTGCAGAAATGGGATCTTGCTATTTTGCTCAGGCTGGTGTCAAAGTCTTGGCTGGTCTCAAGGAATCCTCCCACCTCTACCTCCCAAAGTGAACCACAGCACCTGCCTTTAATCTTAGCATTCAATACATGTTAAACTCAATACATATTAACCTGCAATTTTAAATTCCTGGGTTAGTAAAAAGAGCTTCTGCATTTGGTCATGGTTCTGCTCAGGGGTTTTCAAAGATTTTTTTTTTCCTTTGACAGACATAACTAGTCACACCAGCTAATATTTCACATAAGCTGGTATGTTTTTCTTTTTGTGAGAAGATAACAATATTGTATGGGATGAAAGGAACATGATGACTAGATGTCACCACCACAAAACTGCATTCCTGCTTTTATTTTCATTTAAAACAAGCTCCATTAGAGGAGAAAATGGAGAAGCAGCATGCTCTGCTGGAGAAAATTAATGCCCTCATATTGGGAAATAATTTTACATGATTGATAGAGCCTCTAAAATCACAAAATTTAAACAAGGTAGAATTTTACCTTTTACATAAAAATCCAAGAGGCAGTCCAGGGCTGCTATGACCATAGACTTGGACCTCACTTCTGTCTTGACTCATGGCTGCTTTTGGCCTTGACTTTGTCTTCAAGGTCTAAAATGCTTCAAGGTCTAAAATGTTGCCATGCTCCAGGCAGCAAACTGGGGGAGGGAAGAAAATGAAGGGGCAAAAGACACCTTTTCGAAGAATGTTATTAACCCTTCCTCCTACACAACATTGGCCAGGAATTACTGTTATGGAAACATCTCATTGCAAAGGAGGTGTAGCCTTGATTCTGAACATCCATATGTTTAATTAAAAATGAAGAACATGAGAATGGGTGTCAGGGGACAGTTAGCAGTCTGCCACCAAGTCTTTGGAATTTGGCCTTTGCCCTTCCAACTCTTCCTCAAGTTTAGAACATCTGTACCCACTTAACTGACATTTGGTACATACTTAAGCCACCAACTCTAAAGAAAGTTAAAAAGACATTCATCACAATTTAAAGATATACACAGAGGATAATATATTAACATTCACAATAGTCATGAGCTCATCTTAGTGAGAGGGATGATACTCTTTGCCATCTTTCACCAGAAACATAATTTCTGGGGCTGTGATGGAGAGAGGGGCTTTCAGTCAGCTTCCACAGATGGTTTCCTTTCTTGCCCTTTATTTTCACTGAATGAGAAAAGCTGAGATTACAGTTAGAGGTAGCAGCAAGTGATCAATGACCGTCTCATAGTCCTGGATATTCCAACTAGAGATGGATGTGGAAATTGAATCTCCTTCTCAACTGAAGGCCACTTTCAACATTTTGTCAGAACTTTATTACACTTGGGAGCTGGAAGGTTGAGGGTTTCATCTTAGGGATGCCACATTGGTTCCTTAGTAACCCTTTGATTTGATTTTAGTCTAAAAAAAGTATATCTTTGTGTTCTTTTGTTGTCCTTGGTTGTGGTTTTTAACTATGTCCAGTGACAGGTCATGTCTATCTCCAATGGACAAGAAAATCATCAGGTGGAGCCCAAACTGTCTAGATTGGAAAACAATTTTTATCACACTATCTGTGTAACTTTGTGAAAATCGTTTAAATTTTCCTTGCCTCTGTTTCCTTAATTGTAGAAGAGAGAGAGAGAGGGAGAGAGAAAGAAAGAGAGAGAGAGACTGCCTCACAGCATAGTTGTGAATGTCATATGAGCTAAATAAAGCATGTGACTACCTAGTTCAGTTCTAGCACATGATATACACTGAATAAATAGGGATTGTGGTCATCATTATTATTTTGAAGCATTTACAAACTCTAGACTATCCAAGCTTTTCACACCACAGTTCAATCTTCTTATGAAATCCTGGCTTATTCTTCATTCTTCAACCTTAAAAATCATAAACTTTCATCCCCAAAGTAGGATTAACTTTCTGAATGTTTGAATTACAGAATATATTGTGAGACTGTCATTGAAAAATCACAGAAAGAGTCTTCATTTGTCTTAGGGGAGTGGCGTAAAATATCTTTTTTATTCATCATTTCAAAAACGTACGTGAGCATCTTCATGGATGATATCCTTCCCTGGGTAAAGTGATCTTCTATTTGCCATCTATTTCTCTACCCAGTACCGTGAAAACTCCGTGAATGGGTGGGGTTCACAATTATCTTCAACACTAAACCAAGATCAGAGGGAATATTTGAAGGGTTGTAAGAGCACAATGAATGGGTTTAAACACAATGTTTGTGGTTAATTTTGCAGGTACCTTTAGAAGCTTCTTGGCAATCATGGGAATTTTGACAGTTTTTCCTACTTGGTTTTGATCTTCTTTCATTCTTTAATGACAGAATTAAATTAACATGAGAAAATATTTTTCTTCATTTTATGTGTTTGTTCTGGAAAAAAGAAAAATGGAGCTTTTACTTGGAGATGAGGCTGGTTCCCTCTCTTAATCTGACAAATATTTATAATGGTCACCAGGGCCAAATGAGTTGCTGAGTTGGTAAAACCCAATTTTCACATACTCCAAACTGCTTTTAATTTTGGGGTGAAATCAACATGCAACACAATCACTTGTCCTGGGAAGTAGGTTCATGCTCTGTATTCACACTGGAACCCTGTTCTTGATTTATGTTTAGGATATTTTTTTTTGTTGTACTGTTTGCATTATTATTTATTACATTGCTTTTAGGCTTTGGTGGGCTACTTTTGTGATGTGGGGCTAAAAAGCACAGCATGATAGTAGAACCAAATGTATCCTTGAACAATGAACAATGAAAACATGTGAATGGAGGCAAGTTGCAGGCTGCTCACTGCATGCTTACAGAGGAATGGCCACTGATTGTTATTGAGTGCAATGGGATTTCCGTGACCATAACTGCTTACATTTCAAATCTGTGAACAAAATTGTTTTAACTTTTTTTTCCCTCCCAGCCACACTAAACGTCTAGGGACCACACTTTGGGAACAACTACCTTATGGTTTTTGATGAGGGCATTTCTGGAAAAGAACTGATGTATTGGTTAGGAGTGGGGGGGCCTGGTCCCTGGTGAAGTTAAAAGAGAACAAAACCCAGAATCTGAAGGTCTGGGCTTCTCTTCTGGTTGGGGAGGCAGGAATGTAAACTATGTCCTTACAAGTGTTTTCATTTCTTCTTTCTTTGTACCTTGCAGAATAAAAGCCAGGGATCCATCTTTGTGCGGATACACGCCCCGTGGCAGGTGCTGGCAAGAGAAGCAGAATTCTTGAAGATCAAAGTTCCTACCAAGAAAGTATGAACATGTTTCTCTTGGGTTCTGGGTTTTCTGAAGGCTGGATGGATGCAGATAGTTTGGGAATAGGGCCAGGTGGGATGTAGGTTCTGTGAAATTGAAATTGCACTGGTCTCCCCAGGGATCCATAGTGTGGGTGGGATAGGGAAGAGTTGGAGTGGGGAGATCCTTTTATAGCCTGGGTTGTGTTTCTTGAGAAGCCAATTGTTGTCCTGGTCCAGTGTTTCCATTTTTCTTTTATGCCTCTTTTCTCCCTCTTCTTGGAGGTCCTAATGTTACCAAGCATTTCTTTAGAGTGAATACAGCAATGAGAGCTGGCATAAGACATGCTGATTGCATCAGAAGCTCACAGGGGAAATAGCCCCAAACTTCCTATGAAGATATCTATTCTGGTTATGATTCCACCACTAAATATTGTGTCATGGTGGGTTTCACTTATCTCTTCTATAAAACAGAAGGGTCTTAATCATGTGAGTTGATTAAAATCATCTGGGAAGTATTTTCAACATGCTCATGCCAGTTTCTCATCTCTGGGACTTTGATTCTATTGGTTGGCATAAAATGAAATTCTACATCAATGTTGTCAAAATCCCTGGGAAGTTCCGATGCACATCTGGGTTGACAACTACACAGTTTAGATGATGTTTAAGGGAGTTTCATTCCGGTTAGGCTATATATGCTATAACTTAAAAACTTACCTAGGGAATTCCTATGTGACATGTCTCTTTGTATGATATAATAAAATCTAGCAAATGGCTCCAAATAAAAAAGAGGCATGTGTTCATAGATTGCCCATTCTTTTTTTATTAGGGATTTTAGGGGAAAGGAGTGGCTATTGACTTTGACAGTCTGAGATGTCTCTTAGAGAGTGTCCTGGGCAGACAGTATCCCAGTTTAAACATGGGTGGTCTGTGGGTGATCTCTCTCTCTCTCTCGGTCTGTCTCTGCCCCTCTCCCCCACCACAAGCACACACGTCCATGGAGTAGTTGCAATAAGCAGTGACTCACCTTTTCAGAGTTCAGTCTTTTTTAAAAAAAAAAAATTTTTTTTATTGTTGGGGATTCATTGAGGGTACAAGAAACCAGGTTACACTGATTGCATTTGTTAGGTAAAGTCCCTCTTATAATCATGTCTTGCCCCCAAAAGGTGTGTCACACACAGAGCCCCCCAACCCCCTCCCTCCTTCTGTCTCTCTGCTCTTTTCGCCACCCCTCCCTCCTTCTCTCAGAGATCATTCTTGATCATTGCAACTGACTATTATCATTTCCACCCTCCCCACCATTAACCGAATCCCCTATTTGTTGCTTTCTGTGCTACAACTATTATCACTTGTCTTCTCATCACCATACCCACTGTCGGTAGCATTGTTATAGTCAACAAGTCCAAAGGTTTATGCTGTTGGCTATGCTAATATCAACTTCCCTACCAACCTATCTACTGTCTCCATCAAAAATCACTAACCAAATACTAACATGTGACTAATGCCATCATGAATCCCTCACTCAAGAAGAATACATTCTATGGGCTCTGTTCTTGTAAATCTATTAAGATGAACAATAACTCCATGATGGGTAGACAAAGGCTCACTAAACAATGAACAAACCCAGACGTGAATATTAGCTATAAACATTTTGCCAGTAAAAGGTAAACTTGGGGGAGACACAGGACCTGTGTTCTGATTTCACAGGGTCTGCACTGTGGTCTTTTCCCCTTCGGTTGCACTTCTGTCTCTTGTCTCCTAGCTTTAGTCTTCTCACACTTCATGGCATCACCCTCAAGTACAGGCATCACCTTTGCTCTGGACCTCTGCCTTTCCTCAACTGATATTCTCCAGATCTCCCAGCAACACGGTCAGAGTCTCAGTTTGCAGTTGAGGGTTCTACTTCACTGGTGGGGTCCTAAGTTGGCCAACCCTTTCCCTTCTCTTTCCTCGATGTTCCTTCTCACTACAATATAGTCTTTTCCTTTCTCTTTGAGGTATCTGAATATCTAATGTTCTCTTAACCTCATTATATTTGTATCTTGTTTCCTATGTCTTAATCTTTGCTGCTGTTCCTTGGAAAGAAGGTGAGCAAAAGTCTAACCCCGAAGCTGGTGTTTCAGACCCCTGGAATGATCCTTTAGTAGGAACATAGAGGCTGAGAACTTGTATGTCTCCTTCAACCCTCCCTCACCTGTTTGTCTTCTGTGCTCTCCTTTCCATTTTTCGTTCTCTCCTAGGATTTTTCATCTCTTGTCTCCCTTCCACCACCCTCTCCTGATGCCCTGTGCTAGCCTCCCCCTCTGTTCTCTGCACACCCTGCTGCACCCCCACCTCTAGTTTCTCTGCCTCCTTTTCCTCATCATTCCCAGACTCATCCTCTGCCTTTGGCCCCTCTGGTTTCTGGTTTGTCCTTTCACAGGCTTATACCTGTACAGCATAATTTTACATAAATGACATATGTGCCTCAGAGTTTCATTGTCCCTAGACATTAGTTCTTTGGAACTTTCCACGTGTAGTTTAGGTAGTACCTGCACTCGTGATCAGGGTGAGGATGTCCTCTAAATTGGCTATCTCTGGGTTTCCCTCGCCCTTGTGATTTTGGCAGCTTCGGGCAGTAGAGACGATAGCAGATGAGTCCTCAGAAAAGCAGACTTTTGTAGCCTCGGTTCTGTACTTACTTGCTGTGTGGTTTAGGATGCCCCAGTTTCCTAATCTATGATATGGGCATAATAATACCTGCCTCATTTTTCTTAAAAGCCTATTATAAGACTCCAATTCTTAACCAGTCTATGGATAGGCAGGAGCTTACTATTGTGTTTACTTTTTGAAATATTTTTATGTGTGGTCTCAATTCTTGGTCCCCCAATCAACTTCCCTCCTGACCATGTAGGCAGCCCACATTAGTGGAGCCCCACTGTGGGAAGGACTCTGGAGAGGCACTGAGGGTGCAGAAATAGCTCAGGCCCTCAGCGAGCTGATGGTCACAGGGCAGAACCAGAGGGGTGCATGTGCCCAGACATCAGAGCAGTGGTTGGAGACCGTGTCAAAGAGCAACTCACGAGCACAGCACAGATTCTGTGTGTCAATATGGTGGGTTTGGAAGTCGGGTGAAACAAAGCCACATGGTTGATCCCATACATCTGCAGATATCACAGGAAGATGTTTCTTCCCCAAAGTTTCTGAGTCCCAGACTCCACTCAGGTAGGCTGTTCTGGCGTGTTTGGGGCTCAGCCCTGTGGCCCTGTGTCCTCCCTGTATCCAGAGCATGCAGGTGTGGCTTGTGGTTGACCTCACAGGTGTTACACACAGGCAAGGGTGGTACCTTGGTATGGTATGTAGGATGCCTATGTTTGTAAAAATTAACCTGTGCCTCTGATCCTGGGGATGAGCTTGTGGGTCAGATAGCAGTGGGGAGGGTGGAAGACAATACAGGAAGTCTGTGGAGGGCCTGCGTCAGGCCTGGTGGCATTTCTCTCCTTTTCAAAATGAATTTGGGAAGTGACTAAAATAAGGAAAAAACCCACATTTGCAGAGAGCCGCATCCTGTAGCTGGCGGAACCTGGAGGAAGGACAAGGGATGGCGTGGGATCAGTTAAGCATCCTCCAGGCCGGTGGAGGCTTGGATCATAACTCAACAGGGTCCAGAGAGACCAGGAAGAAGGGGAGGAAATCACGAAATCGAGATCTCAAACCTGGACAAATCCATCGTAATGTGTCCAGGGACTCGGAGTCCTGAGCACAGATATTAACTGGGAGGGGGAATCTTGGAAGGAAGCATTTGTTTTCCAGAAACAACAACAGAAGAGCCAGCATTTTGTGAGGGACAGTCAGCATCCATGCACGAGAGAGAGTAGGAAGGCCTGGCCTGTAGCCCGAGCAGCCTGAGGAGGTCTGAGAAGGGTGTCTGGGAGCAGGTGCTTTCACACAAGGGCTCGTTACCAAGGTGGCTCTTCTAGATTGTGCTTGACATCAGTGCTTATTTCTCGTTCACTTTTAAACATATGTATATGAATAAACAGCTTTTTCTTATCTCTTCCATTTACTTTATTTCACATGACAAAGCTGGGAATGGTTGAGGAGTTGCTATCTGACCTGTTAGGGAAGACTTTATTGCCAACAAAATCATTTGTCCATGAAATTTGCAAGAAGTGACATGCCTAGGATGGGTACAAATCACTTTTGTCCAAATTTTCAGAGCTTTTGTCGCTTTTATTAGTAGAATGATACCGCAGAGGTCTTCCTTATTGTTCCTAGGGTTTGTAAGGACTTTAGCTTATGAGTCCTTTGCATGCAAGTAGCTGTGGTTGTCCCATCTTTTTTAGGGAAGCAGGTTCAGAGCTCCACTCACATCCTCCGAAACCGGAGTGATCAGTGTTGGGGAGGGCTCTTGTGTGCAGTGGTGATGATGTATGAGAGTGCCTTGCACAGAGGCTCATGTGGCATGTGATGACTGCTGCTGTCACTGCTATTCATAGCGATGCGTGGACGGAGGGCAGCATAGCTTGGGCCAGATTGGGATTGTTGCTTCCTGCTCTTTCCCCTTCCTCTCTCTTCACAGCCAGTGTCTGTAGCGCTGGAGGAAATGGGCCCTGTCCCTTAATTCTGCTAAGAAGGCCAGACATGGAATCTGTGGAGAGGAAGGAACAGATGGCCTTTGGACTATGTGCTAGGGGATTTCTGTTTCCTTGAGCACAGGTCCATGGGGTATCCTTTAATATGATGTCTGCATGTGCGAGGTCTGCAGTGCAGTCACTGGGAAAGCCAGAGGAAGACTGTTTGGGCCCCTCCACGCAGGGGGGACAGCTCAAAGGCACCCGTTTCAAGAGCAAGACTGCAGGTGTGACACGTGGATACCTTGAGTTCTACCCCCATGAACCTGGGGTTATTTGATTCATATCTTAGTCTGATTTCCTAAAATGCGACTTGAAATGCATTCCAACCAAAATAGCAAATATGATACAACTGGATCATTTTAGAAACGAACAAATAGAAAGAGAATCATGTAATGGAGCAGGGAGTAGGAAAGTGAAGGGGAAATAATGATAACAGAAATTAAAAACTGTGGTGATTGACGTGGACATAATTCATTTTGAGCTTCCTGGGTGCCAAGGCAGAAAGGTGAATGGTTGACATTATCTATAGAAATCAGCGTCTGTTTTGTCAGAAGAGGCACTTTTTCCTGTTGCCAAAGCATAATTGTTACATAAAAGACACAAACAATATAAGAGATTATGTTTTCAGTAATGAGGTCACATAAAGTGTTGGAATGTTTTTTGTACTGCCACTGCTGAAACGAATTCTGGATAAAAACTGAGGATAAACTGTAGTTTAGAGAGGGTTATACTATAATGTCTTTGAATTTCTGATGAGTTCACTTGATTCAAAGATAATGGATAGAGCAGAAATGCCATCGGTACTTTACTTCACTCCCATGAAACACATGTTTTGAAATATTTGTAACTACTAATCTGCATTTATTAAAAAATAACTTGTCTCCTTTTCATGAACAGAAAACATATATAACTGCCAGTAAGAATTTTCTGGTCAGCATGAAAAAAATCAGTGTTTCCACACTGAACTGAATGTTATTCTAGTTAAAAAGCAAATAAACTTGTCATTTTAATTAGCTTGATTGGCCCCTTAGGAGAAAAATATTAACTTTTTAAGCTTTTTAAATGATGGGAAGTTGTTCTCAGATACATGTTACTGCCCTTCTAGAAATTTGGATTTTGGTAGCCATGGCTTTTGCAAAAAGGAGCTCCTTCCCGTGGCTCATGGCTCCCACCCTGCCTCAGGGACTCTGCTAGGCCAAGACACACACATACACACACACACACACACACACACACACACAGATATAAGGGAGGGGAAAGTGTGAGAAAGAGAAAGAGAGACTATATGGAATTGGTTATGCAATTATAGAGTCTGTGAAGTCTTTTTTTATTTAAATTTAAAAAATTTTTTAAATTAAAAAAATTTTTTTTAAGTTAAAAAAATTCTTTTTATTAAATCATAAACACAAGGGCGGCACCTGTGGCTCAGGAGTAGGGCATCAGTCCAATATGCCGGAGGTGGTGGGTTCAAATCCAGCTCCAGCCAAAAACTGCAAAAAAAAAAAAAAAAAATCATAAACACACAGATCATGTATACATTAATGCATTTATGGGGTACAATATACTGATTTCATATAGAATTAGAAGC
>CAUYRH010123667.1:0-17121 GCA_963574655.1 Perodicticus potto
GGTGGGCGCCTGTAGTCCCAGGTACTTGGGAGGCGGAGGCAGAAGACTCGCTTGAGCCCAGGAATTGGAGGTTGCTGTGAGCTGTGATGCCACAGCACTCTATCCAGGGTGACAGCTTGAGGCTCTGTCTCAAAAAAAAAAAAAAAAAAAAACTAGGATGTTTATGATATAAAACTTAACAGAAAGTTTAAAAAGAGGGTGCCCTTAGTTGTGACGTGGAGACCTGTGTGGTTTGGCCTACGTTCGAGGCTGAACACTCTCCCCGTCTCCAGCACCGCACACGTGGTGTGTTTGCGATCACGGTTCTCACACTATCAACAGAGCTCCTAAGAGAACAACTCTTGCCGTAGGCACAGCTGAGTGACGGGAGGGAGGTGGGATGTTCTAACTCCCTCTGCCCAGACATCACCTCCACTTTGCTGAGAAAACACTTTCAGAAATTCACAGGACTGCCTTTCAAAACATCAATTAAGGGTGGCGCTTGTGGCTCAGCGAGTAGGGCGCCGGCCCCATATACTGAGGGTGGCGGGTTCAAGCCCGGCCCAGCTGAACTGCAAAACAGAAAATAGCCGGGCGTTGTGGCGGGCGCCTGTAGTCCCAGCTACTCGGGAGGCTGAGGCAAGAGAATCACCTAAGCCCGGGAGTTGGAGGTTGCTGTGAGCTGTGTGACGCCACAACACTCTACCGAAGGCGATAAAGTGAGACACTGTCTCTAAAAAAAACAAAATCAAGTAAGCAGCTCTCTCACTTTGCCCGGCCAGCAGCGCTGTGTGGGTACCACACTCAGGGCTCCACTGATGGGCTGAGGAGGCTGGTGGGGACTGTGCAAGGTCAGCCAGTGCCCTCATGGCCCAGCAGTGCCAGCCACAGTCTCCCCAGGAGGGTGCAGGATGGGGCCACCGCAGGCTGTCCAAAGGCACCTGCCCCCCACCTCCCGGTCCTACTGCTCAGAGATGGCATTCTGCTACTCAGAGCACAGGCCCATTTGTCCAGGGTGCCCCACACCCAGGGGCATGGCTGGGAGTGGCTGCTCCCTTCGGGGCCCACTGTAGCCCCACGGCCCCCAGCCTCACAATCACAGCACAGTGCTGTGGGCCTCACAGCCTCCACCTGCTAAGAAAGGCTGCATGGCTGGCCGGTCACACTGCTGCACACCTTCCTGCTGCTGTGAACGTCACTCAGCGTCCCTAGCCCAAGTCTGCCATGTGCCAACTTAGCAGTTCTAGCCAGTCCTCCAGCAGTTAAAATAAACTTGAGTTTACCCACCCCCAGTCAGAGGAGGGGGCAGGAAGAGAACCCCAGAGGTCAGCTGCTCCCAGGCCAGAATGTGGGGCTGGCCCAACTCAGGTGGCCCCGCTAAGAAAGGCAGTGTGGCCACCATGTCCCCACTCAGGGACTGCAAGGAACAACAAGGCCACTGCCATGCTGAGCCCAGCCCCACAGATACCAGGACCTGGTGCTCCCCAGGCCGGGGGGAGGGCATGCGGAGAAGCACACACACCACACTCTGCACACACACACAGAGAACACAGAGAACCACACTCTGCACACACACACACCCCCAGGGGTCCCCTCCCTTCAGCGCTGACCGTGCCCCCGGAGGCTGGTGGCGAACTGACTGTGTGAGGACCGTGGCTGCTCCCTGGGTCGGTGTCACAGCAGATGTTAATGGACAGGGTGTGATGGATCCCAGGGCAGGGTGGGGAGGGTTAGGGTCTCCCTGCCCAGGCTCATGTGCCCCCTCGGCAGAAGGAGTGTGGGTGCCCTGAACTCAAGGGGGCTTGCAGGGACCGACTCCCCTGGCCAGGCCCAAAGAGCTGCAGGAGCGGCCCAGATGCCCAGACAGCCACCTGCTGGAGCACCAGGTCAGGGCCTGCCCAGGTCCAGGTCCTTCCTGTGCTCCCTGTCCCCCAGGTGTGTCCCTGTGGCCGTAGCAGGTTCATCTGTGGGTGTCACCCCTCTCCCTTCTTCATGGAGCACCGTGTCAGTCCTCTCATCGGGAGTCCGTGTGACCCGAGCCCAGTGGAGAGGCTGCAGCCCAGGTGCCACTGTCTCCTTGGCCTCCTGCATCTCCGCATGGCTGGCACGTGGCCTGGACAAAACGCAGCCTGAGTAGGAGGGGACAGGCCAGGGCAGGGTGGGGAGGGGCCGCCCCACATGTCTCAGCCTCCAGGCATGTGAGTGTCAACAGTCTCCCTGGGGGCCTGGACAAAAGGAGAGGCCTCACCCCTACCACTCCCGTCCCACCCCCCCCATCATCCCAGGCATTCTTCCTAACCTGGACTGGGGAGTCCTAACTGGACCCACCATCCCCACACCAGGTGCCAGGTGCAGGGGGCAGGGGCCTGGGCAGGCAGCACCTCCCCGTCTGCCGATACACGGTACAGGGACAAACTCCTGCTGGCACCTAACCCCTCCACACACCACGGGCCCCACCTCGGCCCATGCTGGAAGGTACTGTGCGCAGCCCCATGCAGGATGGAGACGGTGGTACAGGTCAGGTCTAGGCTCAGGTGAAGAGAGAGAGAGCAGTCCTGAGGCCTCAGAGGGGTAAAGCCAGTTCCAAAAGTGCTTTGGAGGATGGACCAGGTGCTGGCATGGATGTAGAGCTTCCCAAGGGGAGTATTCCAAGGTGACTGTGGTGATATCAGCAATAAGGTACGCAGCACTTCTCTAGAATGAGTTCATGAACTTAATTGTCTGATCTGTATATTACTCTGTACTTTCTCTCCATTTTTCTGCAAACCTAAAAGTGCTCTAAAAAATAAAGCTCACCACACAGACGCCTGCACACAGAGGTTTATAGCTGCTTTATTCATAATTTCCAAAATTTGGAGGTAACCAAAACTGTCCCTCAGCAGGTGAGTGGATAAATAAACTGTGGTGTGTCCAGAGAACGGAATACGATTCAGCACCAAACCCAAACTTGGGCCGAGCCATGAGAAACACAGAAGTTTCAATGGCTATTGCTGAGTGAAGGAAGCCGGTCTGAAGAGGCCACAGATTCCAAATATAAACATTCTGGAAAAGGCAAGACTACAGAAACAGGAAGAAGATCTGAGCTCAGCTGCCCGACAGGAAAAATGAGCCAGCAGGTGCCTTGGACTTTCCCAATCTCTAGGGAGGACTTGGTGTCAACTGAAATCAACACAGCAACCCGGGGTGTTCACAGCACTTGGTGACAATTTTTATGATCCTCTCCCTGAAATCTGATGATGAAAAGAGAACCTAAAGGCAGACCCTTGGGTACAAAAAGAACCTTGTTCTCCTTGAATGCACTCACTTGATATTCTTACATTGAAATGGTTCTATCTCCGTCAATTTGTTCATTTTAGATTATGAGAGGCTGAGTGCAAGATGTCTCCAGGAAGTCCCCTTCATGCTGTGCCTAGCACCATCCCCATGAAAGTTCCAAACGCTTTGTTTTCGTTGACGAAAGGGGACCCATGCCAGCTTGGCAGTTGGCGCAAAGACTCCATGGATGGAGGGGAGCCCAGACCTACGATGCGTGTCAGCTTGGGTATGCAAAAAAAAAAAAAAAGTCATGATTTTAAAAGGCATAAAGTAAAAATTCCAGTGCTAGTTTTTACCATCTGACTGGGACACAATGCCACTTGGATCCTGCTCACCATTCAAAGCCACCAGTGACAAGGCAGGGCCAGAGTTTTGCAAAATAGGCTATTATATAATTTGAAAGGAAAGAACAACTTGGCATCCCCTCAACAAAAATACACATAAGCATAAAATAAAAACCTGAGCAGAAACACTTCCACCAGAGTCACTCTTTCCCATTAAGTTGCAACTCTAAAAATTACAGCGCCTTTGAGAACTATGGATTCACAACCTGCGGCAGCTCGTGAAACTGAATCAAACTGGTGATAGGGTGGCTGCAGTTTGCTTCCAGGAGGAGAGGAGTTTGAGGATGGGGGCAGCGACTTCGGGGGAAGGTGTGAGAGCCCACAGAAGCCACAGGGGAGGGCAGGGGCAGAGAGCAGAGGGCATCCGAGAGCAGCTGGGAGGGGCTAGTGTATTTCTTCTTTCACAACCTCATTGAGAGCTGGCCCTGCTGCCGGGCCAGAGCCCAGACAGATGCAGGCCTGTTGTGGGGTCCACTCATGTCCCCTCCACCCTTCCTCCAGGAGCCACCTGGTCGTTGAAGGTTGGCCTGGAGCAGCTGAAGTTCTTGGGTGGTAGTGGTTGGGTGGGGCCTCCTTGAAAATATTTACAGAAAATGAAGTTAATGGCCTTTACCCAAAATTCATCGCCCAAGATTAGGTGATTAATCTTGGAAGAGAAGAGACAGTCTTCCTAGATGGAAACCAAGGCAAAGTCGTCCAAAAACCAGAAATGAGCAAACACAGGTTAAGAAAGGACACAGCCAGTCTGTGCAGAAAGCACTCCCATTCCGTGTGTATAGGCTCCCTACTGTTGTGGTGACAGATCACCAAGGATTCAGCAGCTTAGAACAACAGAGGTGTATTATCCCACCGTGCTGGAGTCAGGAGTCCACCATGGCTTCACTGAGTGAAAGTAGTGGCAGGACTGGCTCCCTCTGGAGGCTCAGAAGACAAGCCCCATCCTTGCGTTTTCCAGCTTGCAGAAACCACCAAATCCCTTGGCTCTCAGCCTCTTCTTCCACCTCAAAGCCAGCAATGGCCCAGCGAGTCCTTCCTATGTTACCATGTCCCATCACTCTGGCCCTGAGTCTCCTGCCTCCTTCCTCCACTTGGAAGGTCCCTGCAATTAACCGAGACCAGCACCACCCCAGGCTGCCGACATAATCCAGGGCCACCCTCCATCTCAAGGTCAGTTGATTAGTAACCTGAACCCCACCTGCAGCCTTCATCCTTGGCCACATAATGTAACATGATCACAAATCTCCACATCAGGTTTGGACATCTTTGGGGCCATTCTTCTGCCAGCCACACTAAGCCAAGGGCACCATGAGAAGTTGACTTCTAACTCCCGGGTAGGCTTTGGATCTGCTTGCTTCCCCATTGGCCATCAAATCCTCACAAAGAGCAACTCCCCTTTAAGGAGTATGATGAGGACTAAGGCCTAGAAGCCAGGACAGGAGAACACCTGGGTCCTGATGTCCCCGTGAGAGAAGCAAGAATGGGCCGAGAAAGCCGCAGGTTGCAGACCAGAGCCTGCCTCCACCTTGCCTCGGTGTCCTGTCCTGACGTAAAGGGCTCCAACAGTTCCCACACAGGTAAACAGGTAAGAGCAAAGGTGCACAAGTCACTTCCAGAACCTTCCTAGGAAGACCAAAGTTACAGGGCAGCCTGGAGCCACTCGGAGAGAGGCTAGTTTGCTAGTTCCTCTGTGCCGTGTGCCTGCCATGGGCCACCCTGGGTCAGGGGCTGGGACACAGCAGTCCACGGGACAGACTTGGCCCTGGCACCGCCCAGGGCTGCAGTTCCCTCTCAGCTGGGGGACGCAGCCCATGCCCATTGGTGACAGCTGCTGGCTGCAACATGGGTGGATGCAGGTAGGGCATGGGGGGATGGGCCCTGGACACTTAGGGGCCGTGTCAGGAAGTGAAGCCCACAGCTGATAATCCCCTGGCCTTGTCATTGTCAGACCCATCAGATGTGAAATCCCCTGGGCTCCAGTTACCTGTCCTGTGCCCGGCAGAAACCGGTTCATCTGCTTGCCCTCCAAGGCTAAGCAACAAAGAGCAGGGATAAGGTGACGCCTTATTAAACACAAGCCGGACATAAGCAAACAGGGACCTTTTTCCTCCTGCACAACATCTGCTGCTGGCACGCCTTGGTGAGGCCCCAGCTCCCCGCCCCTCCCGGATGCAGGCAGGTGCACCACCATCTTTTCTGGAACCCCTGGCTTTGTAGATCAAAAGGGGCGATAAGCCTGCAGGCAGCCAGACCAGGACCCAGCCTCAGGCTGCACAGCTCAGGGAAGCTGGGTCTCCTGCAGTGTCACCACCCAGGTGAGCCGCTGTGGGGCTGACACCCCCCCTTCAATCCTGTTGTATTTAACTTCAAGTTATAGGAAAATGCAAAAGAGAAATGTATTCACCTTATACAGACATCATATCCAGGATTCAAAGTGAGAAAAGAACAAAGCAACTTGCATTTAAAGTGAAGGGACTAAGTTTTAGGGCATTAACCCCCATGCTGGAACCTTAAACCAGTAACCACAGGGGAAAAACCTTTGAGCAGCTGTAATCCGACAGGACAGTTAACCAAACTCAGGTGAAGGGAACCTGGAGGCCTGCTTCGCTGTGCCAACTTCTCCAACTGTCCAGGGGTCCTTCTAATTATCACCCACACCCTGCAAAACCCAAAGCCTCCGCCTCCATTGGAGACTCTCTGCTGTGTGTGCCCCCATGACAGTAAGTCTAAAAAACCCTATTTTCTCCTTAAAGAGCTGAGGAAGTCAGGCCTGGGAGATGCTGGGATCCGGAACCGAGGAAAGACAGAGCCCATGAGACGAGCAAGGGTGCAAAGCCAGCCAGGAAACCCAGTGACCCAGAACCGGACTGGGCACCCATACACACAGATACCTAGAGGTTCTCACTGTCTGCGGGAAAGTAGCAGCTAATACACCCCCAAACGAAATTCAAATGGGGGTGGGGGTATGGACACCACGAAAGAGCAGCACAATTGGATCTTGCTCAGAGAAAGCATTTTCGTTCTAAAAATCGGAAGGTGAAGGGTGTCAAATGACACTGCAAAGTATGCCCTTCCCCCCACTTCAGAATGCTAGAGAGTGTAAGCAGCAACTGTGTCAGACTATGAAATTCAGGATCACTCACGGTGTCCTGTGACAGTGCGCTGCCTTCCACCATGGCCGACCCAGAAGACCCACACAGCACTGCTACCTCCCAGCATCTGCCATCCCTACGGGTCATTTGTATATACATCAGTTTTAAACACCTGCCCAGATCACTGCCCAAGGCTCAGCAAGAGAACAAGCCACGCTGCCTGGACAATGCCCTCGGACTATCTGTCCCCTTCCTCTTCCTCACACATGGATTATGTGGTGGGCGCTACCCGGAGTATAAACTGGACTCAGGCTTCACGTGGCCCAACTTCTCTCATCCTTTGAGGCTGGTTACATGGATTCTGAAGATAAAGTAAAGAACGTATTTCAGATCAGAAGCCTCTGGTTGGCTTATAAAAGCAGATTTATTGAGATACAAGATCGAGGCCCAGACAACACAGGGGATGAAAACCACCACCACCCAAGTGAATGGAGAGAGACTTCCACGGTCACGTCCCTGTGTTTGGGGAAGAGAGCTCAAACCTATGCCTTCCTTCCCGGATCTTGGCCTCTCAGGCACATGGACACAACCCAGCTCTGGGAGAGATGATCCTGGCGTGGAGGACAAACGTCCTCGACAGTCATGAGCCACCCTCCCCCACCTTTAACATTGAATGAAACTAAGTAGCTAATCTCACAAGAAAAGATTTAGGCCTGTGAAAAAAATCAGGATCTCTCAGCTGGGGGAAAAGGGGAACTAGAATTTTCCTAAGAGATTGGGGTTGCCAGGCAACCCGATTGGCTCCACTCCCCACAATGCCCTACAGGGACCAGCCCTGGCCAGCTCTGAAGATAGCGCAAATGGCCACAAATGGTGACTTCTCAGTCTGCCTGTAGTCAGCTTTCCACCTGACAGTCCACATAAACAAGGATCCAAAAAACAACAAGAAAATCAAAATGTTCTCGCCAATCGAGCTAAATGTGAAAAACCTAATGATGATCACTAATAACAATAAGGTAACAAGCACTTACCACTATATGCCGGCACATGATGCTTCAGTCAACCCTGGTCTTTGGAGCAGGTATTATTATTATTATTATTCCTATTTTACAGACGGGAACTAAGGTACAGAGGAATTAAGTTACATGCCAGGATTGGTATTTAAACCCAGCAGGCTATCTCTGCATGTCATGTCCTTAAGCACAGCACCAGCTACCCAAAACAGGCCAGAGAGACCAGCGCCACTGTAGGTGGGTTCTGTTGCCAGACGCCTTGACACTGAAGGCTTGGGGACTCTTTACCAACTAGAGCGAAAGGACGCTAGAAGCCAGTGGTGACCTGGAATTAGTTTCGCCTCCTTGCATTTTTAAGAGTCACTTGGGTGATTGTATTTATAAGAATGATGAGGACCTATGAATAGAGAGGAGGCAGTGTGGCACTGTGGTTTTCTGAAGCTGGGCCATCCTGAGCCCGAGACCTCTTTCCGTCTCTCCTAGCTGCATTACCTTGGGGAAGTTACTTCTCTAAGCCTCACCATCCCCATCTGTAAAATGGGAGTGACTGCAGTCCCAGCTTCATGGAGTTGTTTTGTTAGGTAAGTAAATTCATGGGCCATAACCAGGAACAATACATTTATACAACCACCTTAATTGCTAAAGGATTAAATAATTCTACTGATGGAAACTTTCTTTAGCCATATTCTCATCATAAACACTCCACATACAAAAACAAGGACTACATAAAACAAATAGCTACACGCAGCAAACATACCTTTCAAAGCAGACGACAGCCAGCCATGAATGAACTCTACGGTTAGTACTAAAAAGGATTCCTCACTTTAATAATCCTTTATTTGCAGAAGTTTCATGGCTCTTTAAAGTGTTTAATATTCATTAATTTAATGCCAACATTTCTAATGAGCAATTTCTAAAACTAGTGCACAGACCTTCTAAAGCACTTTAATCAACCATAAAGTATGGTGGGTATGGAACTCCCCCACCCCTGTCTGCGCCACCCTCTGATAATATGGCCCGTCTTATGGGCCTCTTTGAGAAGCAGCTCCCTTTTCTTTAAAGATAAAAGAATGAGGTGTCTTCAGGCAGTTAAGAAAGCAAATGCGTAGGATCGAGTCACAGGGGCTGCCCACCAGCCCAGCTCCTCTTGTGAACTCCACCAGGGCAGTGAAACAACTTTGCCCGTGCCCAAAGTGAGGAACTTTTATTATGTCCTCTTCATTCGTTCTCTATTTCTGAATCGAATCTGAACTGGATGGTGGACAACACATGACACCAACTTCCGAGTGTGGGAATAACAGGATTTCAAGATTCACAGGCTTCTGGCAGGATTCCGTACGTTATTTTTAGCAATCTTAAATTGCCTTTCCACCCCCCTCTTTTTTTTCTTCCTCTTCTCCCTTCTTTTCCTCCTCTTTTCCTTTTTCTTTTTAAGGAAAGAACGAGGGAGCCGAGCCCAGGCTGAAAGGAAGTGGGCGCGCTGACCGCAGGTCCGACGCCCAGCCCTCCCAGCCCACAGGCCCGCGAACGCCAAGAGCACGCGCGCGCTCGGAATGAAAGCACACGTCGGGGGCTGAGTCGACGAGCGCCGGCACCCTACGGGGTCCCAGTCGCGTGCTCCGACGATCCAGACAAAGACCACTAGTTCCCCGGTCCACGACTCCAGACAGGCTGGAAACGGGTCTCCCCGAATTAGGCCCATTCCTCTCCCAGGGCACCCGCATTAGCCACGGAGGGGGCCCCAGGGTGTCCCCTGTGTGATCCCGGATCCTCCCCGCGACGCCGAGTTCTCGGTCGCGCCCCGCATCCCTGGGGCTACGGCTGGACCGGCCCCCGTCCCTCCTCGGGCCCTGGGCTGCAGGCCCACGCGCCCGGCGCGCCCCAGCGCGGCTCCGCCGAGGGCGCTGCTCAGTCCGCGGCGGGGCCCGTGGGCCGCTCCCGCGGTGCCGACCGGGCCTGATACCTACCCGGGTCCCGCTGCGGGGGCCGCATTCGCGCCGGGTCCGGAGCCGCCGCCGCGGTCGCAGCGGCAGCCGCCAGCGAGGCGCGGCGGGGCGGGGACGCGCGGGAGGCCCGGCCCCGGGACCGCCCTCGGCCCGCCCCCGTCCGCCTCCGGGCGCCCTGGCGCGGGTCCCGGGCCCCAGCCCAGAGCGCTGACCGCCGGGACTCTTCCCCTGACCCGAGCTCCGCTCTCCCCGGGAGGCAGGGCCCTTGGACTCCCGCCGCGTGCGTTTGCCCTCTCCGGGTCGCCCTCTGCACTTGCAGTTGCCGCGTTTGGGGCCAAGAAGAAACGACACCCACTAGAAAGCCACCAGGCATGAAGCGGGTTCTTGGCAGGACCCAGGGGAGAGGACGCGCGAGCCACCCAGGGTTGGGGATGGGAAGGCGGCGCTCGGCGCGGCGTCCGGGCCTGCCTGCCGCCCCCCGGGCTCGCGGCGTCCGCGTCCACGTTAGCAGGCGCCCCGCAAGTGCCTCGGGACATCTGGGTCGCCAGGCTGGGCGCACGTTGACACCTGTCGCTACACAGAGACTGAGTCAGCGGGGCAGAGCCCCGACGCAGATAAAGTGATAAAGAAAATACATATGATGTTTTAATACGTTTACATACTAGCTGACCATGCTTCTATGCCCATGTATATAAATGGCATAATGGCCACACTGTCCCGCGCCAGGCCCCGGCCGCCCCCTCTCCCTGCGCGCGCCCGGGCCCTGCCGGATGTTGACGGTGTCGCTTAGCAACGGGAGATGGCGGAGCCGGGCGACCCCGCGGGCGGGTAAGCTGGGAAGAGCGGACGCGGGGCTCCGAGCGGCCGGGCAGTGCTCCTCGGTCCGCGCCTGATGGCCCCCGCGTCGCCCCCATTCTTAGCCCCTCTCAGCAACCCCAGCCTCCGCGCCCATTCCTCCCGCCTCTGTCCTATTTCTCCTCATTTTCCGGGCCTTTCCTCGTCCGCCCGGTTCACTCCGCCTCCACGCCCGCGTGCCCCCTCTCTTCTCGTCTCCTGCCCCTTTGTCCGCCGTCACCTCCCTTCCCCAACTCCAAGGGCACCACTCCCTCTAAAACCCCGGTCTCGCCCGCCCTGCAGTAACCATGGCAACCACTAGGGTCGGCGTCCTCGCTGCGCGCTGGGGACTGCAGGGTGTGCGATCCACCTACCGGGCCACCTGCGAGGCCACTCGCCGTGACACCAGCCCAGCCCTGTGCCTCCCTCCTGCAAGGCTTGGCAGGGACAGGCGCAGAGGTCTCTGGGGTCAGAGGGGGTGGTTAGTAACCAGGCCTCTGCTTGCTTATGCTTGGTTTAAAAGGATAGAAATGATTTTAAAGAATTTGACCTTTTTACCTTAGACGTTGCTATATTGTTCTACTGTTTTAAAAAAAGGGCTCGGCACCCCATAGCTTAGTGGTTAGGGTGCCAGCCACATGCACCAACGCTGGCGGGTTCCAGCCCTGCCCGGGCCAGCTAAACAACAATGACAACTGCAACGCTGGAAAATAGCCTGGCGTTGTGGCCGGCGCCTGTAGTCCCAGCTACTTGGGAGGCTGAGGCAAGAGAATCGCTTAAGCCCAAGACTTTGAGGTTGCTGTGAGCTGTGACACCACAGCACTCTACCAAGGGCAACAAAGAGACTCCGTCTCAAAAAGAAAAAAAAAAGTAGAAAGCATCCAGGTTACATGAAATACAAAGACTAAATGTAAAACAGTGTGATCTCTAATTTAGTCTTTGTGTGTATTTAAATACATAGGAAAAAATGGAAAGAATATAGATAGCCCGAAATCTCTCACTACTACCACTGGGAAGGAAAGAGAAGGTCACAGGGGGCGGTCATTGTCATGGACACATTTGCAATAATTTGACGGAAAAAAATGAGCTTGCATTTTTAATTTTAAAAAATTATTTTTAAATGTGACTCAAGAGCACTTGTCCCAGTTGCCCAACTTTCTCTACTTGATATTTCATTTCCCTTGTCTTGTCCCAGACCCAGTATGTTTGAGGCGACTTTTCTGGGATGATCTAATGCTGCTGTTCCTGTAATGTTCTCCCAAGTGACTTTATTTGTTCATGCAGTGCCTCTTTTGTGGCACCTGCCCCCACCCCCCACAGGTGATATATAGTCCTACGGTGAGTGACAAACAGGACGAAGTCATGGCACACAGTGGGAGGGTGGGGGGTGGGTCCCAAGTACATAAACAAGTGCAGAACAGAGAAGCAAAAGGGACGTAAACTGAAGGGCAGGATTCAGGAGGGGATCGATGCAAAGAGAAAGAAAACTTCCCTGAAACCGCTCACTTGTTTCTCTGAAATCAGGTCTTTCCCGGAAGGTGGGTCAGAAGACAAGAAGGAAGGCGGGACGGAAGGCAGGACGGAAGACCAGACGGAAGGCAGGACAGAAGATCAGACGGAAGGTGGGACGGAAGACGGGTCGGCTTCCAAGGCAGAAGAGCAGGACAAGGAAGGCAGCGCGGTAATGCTCCCGGTGGGAAGTTATTCTGGGGTTGCATTTGCTAGAAATTAAAAAGAATTAGGACTTGGTCAAGTAAGTTGTATGACAACTCTATTACCTTGCACTGAAACAACTCAGTTGTCGAGAAGCCCATTTTCCTTCTACCCTACCCCAAGTGTCAGTGAGTGGTCAGAAACGCCAAAGATACCCGTCTGACTTGGGTTGGCCCGAGTTTTTCAGAACTCATTTCTGGTGACGAGGATGCACCATTCTGAAAATCAGAACAGATAAACTAAAGCGAGAAACATGATCTCGTATGTAAATGGGGTTTTTCAGTCAGTATAATCACGCTAGAAAGGACACCACCACCTGTGGGCCTTTATAAGGTGTTCCCTGATTTTGTCTCTGTCATACCATCACAGGTGTCACCACTAAAGAAGGATGAAGGCCAGGAAAGTGAAGAAGGTGCTGGTGCTATGGAACATCCTGAGAGGGAAGGCGCTGGTGAAGAAGTTGCACTTGAAGGCCCCCCCATATACGAAGGGGACCCCATGATTGAAGGCTATCCCCTATACGAAGGGGACTCGCAGCATGAAGCCGACTCTGTATATGAAGATGTTCCCAAATCAGAAGAGGACGCCAAATATGAAGACAGCAAATATGAAGAGGAAGTTTGGTATGAAGAGGAATTTGAATCCGATTTAGAAACTGCATCCATTCAAAAGCGACTCAGTTCCCTGGGTCTGACCTATTCAGAAGTCGGTCCTTGGGAACTGTCTGCAGGGGAAGGTGCTCCTGAGCACCTGTCTGAAAGAGGCAGCAGGGAAGATGAAGTGGAAGGCTCCCGCAGAGAGACACTCGGCACATTGGAATCAAGAGGACAAGTGGCTCCCACGACAGAGCCGTCCCAGGAAATCCTGGGCTCATCTGAGTACTTAGGCCAGGATGCTTCTGAGTCCACAGTCAGCAGACCGGTGAGTAGCCCCGAGTTCTGTTTGATGCATGTGTCTCACTGCCCCCATGGTTTGTCACCCTGTGTGAGGAACCTGGGGACACACTATGCATACAAGCTGCGGTCCCTGTCAGAGATGTCTTCACCTTGGGTATCAGGGTCCACCAGCAGATGCCAAGAGACCCCACAGTCCTCTTCGGTGTTCTCAAACCCAAGGTTGGTGACATTCCAAAGCCACCATCCAGATACCTCGTCCTCCAGAGCAGTGTGGTCCGATATGGTGCATTTGTCACCTGCAGCTCTAGCATGTACACTTGAAAGGAATGGTGACTAGCGAGACGGAGGTGCTGAGCTTTCCATTTTTTAAGATCCTAGTGAACTTATACTTAGATGGCCACCTGTTGCTGGTGGCTACCGTATTGGACCCTGCAGTTCCAGATAATAACAATGACAATAGTTACATTCTTATATACATTTTTTATTTTCAAAATACTTTTAGCTGCACATGCCTGTCGTCCCAGCTCCTAGGAACGCAGAGACAGAAGGATCACTTGAGTCCAGGAGTTTGAGACCAGCCTGGGTAATATAGCGAGACCCCATCTTAAAAAATTTTGGGGGGGCTGGCCATGGTGGCTCAGACCTACAATCCTGGCACTTTGGGAGGCTGATGTGGGAGGATCTCTTGAGGCCAAGAGTTCAAAAGCAACCTAAGCAAGAGGGAGAGCCTGTCTCTACCTAAAATAGAAAAACTAGCCAGGGGTGCTGGCAGGTGCCTGCAGTCCCAGATACTCCGGAGGCTGAAACAAGGGGATCACTTGAGCCCAGGACTTTGAGGTTGTAGTGAGCTGTGATGATGCTATCACACTTCAGTCCAGGAGATGGGGAGAATCTATTTCAAAAAAAATTTGTTTTAACTATTACAAACTTACAGAAAAGATGAAGTGCAATAAAAAAGAACGTTTAATTTTCTTAAATGTTGGCGAGTTTAGATCTGGTGCATCACAACTTTTGCATCGCCTCCACATGTGTTTCTTACACACGGCCACAGCACAGCCATGGGAGCCCGGACACGGCCTTGCTGCCTTACCAGGGAACACTCGGGCCTCAACACACTCACAGCCCCCCAAACCAGTGTCCCAGAAGTGCCTTTGACAGCAAGACATTTGGTTCCCAGCCGCGTGTTGTGGCTCACTCTCACGTGTCTTTAGTCTCCGGGTCTTACCTGGGCTTTGATGACCTTGTGTCTTGCAAAGGCTGTAACCAGCCTTTTTTTAGAATGCCCCTCTGTGTGCGCCCGGCATTTTCCCATGATGAGCTTCCGGCCATGGTTCCTGGAAGAAGTTACCGCAGAGGAGAGATGGAGCCGGGTGGCCGCAACCTCCCAGGGCTGCGTGGTTTCGATTTTTGCCCATCCTGAAGGTGTTGACTCGGATTACTTGACTAGGAAATGCCAGGCTTCTTCACAGCAAAGTTCCTTTCCACTCCTTGTATTTCATAAAGGTGCTTTTTTTGGTTCAAGATAGGAAAGGTGAATATTACTGAGAATGAGAAGAAATGACAACAGATCACCACCAGTGATTTAGCACTACTTACTTCCCTCACCAATGTGTGCGGTGTCCAGTCCTTCACATTTTTGGATACCGCTGTGAACGGTTTCCAGTTGTTTGTCGCTAGGATATAGAAACACAACTGACAGTTGCATGTTGACATACTCTGCAATGTTGATAAATACCCTTATTAGAGTAGCTTGTTTGTAGAATCCATGGACTGTTTCATAAAGATAATCATGTCATCTGATAATAGCTGGCATTAATCAATTAATGTCTTCTTTTCTGATCTGGCTGCCTTTTATTTCCTTTCTTGCCTGATTACATTGGCTGGAAGCTCCAACACGTTGAATAGAAGTGGTTGGTGGGAGCAGACATCCTTCTCCTGCTCCTGATCTTTGGGGGAAGCTCTTGGTTTTTCCCTCTGGGGCTTTTGCAGATGGCCTTTATCAGGCTGAGGAAATTCCTTTCTATTCTTAGTCTGTTGAGTGTTGGGGTTTGGGGAGAGTTTGGGGGTATTTTTAGTCCTAAAATGCTATCAGATTTTGTCAGATCTTTTCCTGTGTCTACTGAGATTACTCTATTTTTTCTTTTTTATTGTGTTGATTTGGCAGATTATGTTAATTTGCAAATGTTAAAACAACTTGTAAGCTGAGATACACCTGGGACATACTTTAGAAGTATGCAAAGGTCCTATTCCTCATTAAACTTTCAACTTATTTCTTCATTCACTGATTTATATCTGCATAGACTCATGAGTCCCTGTTTTATTCACTGGGTTATGATCTGTTACTATCATTATATATTTTGATGCTCAGTTTGTCCCTAATTTGTCAGCAGGAGTCCATCTGAACTGGCACCGGTGTCCTTTGACGCGCCCCACCCCCACCCCCGGCCGTTAGAGTGCTGAACTTGCTTGTTTTCTGGCACAGACAGTCCAGCCCTCAAATCAGACATTTCCCCAGGAGCGCCGTTTCTGTTCATGAGAAATAGAATTCAGATGTCAAGACTTGGGTGCTGTGGTCCTGGTTGCCACAGGGGAGTCAGGGTCCAGGCCCTCTCAGCAGCAGGACAGAGGGACTGAGGGTACACACACCCACACCCACCCTGTGTGCAGAGTGGCATGCGCAGACGTGCCCTGCGTCTGTGTTTACTGGAGCACCCACACACAGAGTCCTCAGCGGCACCTCCAATCCCACCCACCTCCATTGGGGGTTCCTCCTGGTCTTCTCTGCCACATGTAGCTCTTCTCTCCAACAGAGGTTAGCCCAGCCCCAGTATCCACTCTCTATTTACTAATGTGCTGAGTGCCCCTGGATGCAACCAGTCTCCCACCTCCACTGCATCCTCCCCACCCCCAGCCTAGATTAGGTCTGAACTGTTCTGGAAAGGGAGGCGAGGAAAGAGGACAATGGCGTTTCTGAGCACTTACTCCCAGCTGGGCCCTGTCCTATAACCCAGGTACGTGTTGCCCTGGGGAATCCTGACAACCTTGCTGAGATGTAGGAGCCATTGTTATCCCCACTGTACAGATGAGGAAGCTGGGAGGTGAAGGGTCACTGCAGGGCCATGCAGCCATCATGGCAAATGGCAGCTCTTGCTTCGAAGCCACCGTTCTGAACACGAAGCAACGATCCCGCCTCCTCCTCTGCCCTGTGGCACCTACGAGAGTTAATCCATTTGGAGAATAGCATGACTTGGGATTTGATGAGCCCCAATTCAGCTTGACGATTACAAGGAAAACCACCACAAGACCCGAACAGCATCTCCACTTTGATTTAGGTGAAATGTAGGTCACTGGAGCTGTCAACCCAATTTCGATCCTTGTGCCTAGTTTCTGGAAAATTCACCAGGAAGCAGTTTCCAAATATGATCAAGCAGAGGGCAGAGACAAACCCTGAGACATCCTTCCTTCCCTTCTCCCAGCCGGGTCTCAGTCTTTAGAAGAGACAGGGACGGTGAGAGTGGGGACTGTTGTTCCAGCAGAGTGTTGACACCTCCCCACTTCCCCCTGGGAGACGCCTTCTCTGGATACTTGGAGGGAGCGTTGCCTGTGGGTCTTCTACTCACGTCACTATGACTCTGGATGCCTCAGAAGTAATTTCTAGAGTCCACATGATCTGTGAGGAAGGACCATTAGAAAAAGCGTGGGCTGGAGACTAAGGCAGCCTGGCATGGAGCCTACCCCGGCTGACTGCCCTTTCCACCCCTGTGAGGCTGTCCCCTGCAGGTAACAGAAGAGACTAATAGCGGACTAGCAGGGCGAGGGTGAGGGCGGCATGAGATGGTGGGATGGTGGTGGCAAGAGTTTCTCGGCTCGGCGCCTGTGGCTCAGCAGGCTAAGGCGCCAGCCACGTACACCTGAGCTGGCGGGTTCGAATCCAGCCCGGGCCCGCCAAACAACAATGACGGCTGCAACCAAAAAATGGCCGGGCGTTGTGG
>CAUYRH010123668.1:0-12050 GCA_963574655.1 Perodicticus potto
GAAATATTGAATAGACCTACATCAAGCATTGAAACAGCATCTACTATACTATATGAAATCTCCCAAAAAAGAAAAGTCCAGGGCCAGATGGCTTCACATCTGAATTCTATCAAACCTTTAAGGAGGAAGTATTACCTATATTAAACAACTTTTTGAAAGCATAGAAAAAGAAGGAATATTTCCCAACACATTCTGTGAAGCAAATATCACCCTGATCCCCAAACCAGGAAAGGATTCAACAAAGAAAGAAAATTATAGTCCAATATCAATAATGAATATTGATGCAAAAATATTCAATAAGATCTCAGCAAACAGAATTCAACAACACATCAAAAAAATTATACACCGTGATCAAGTTGTTTTTATCTCAGGGTTACAAGGTTGGTTCAACATATGTAAATCTATAAACATAATACATCACACAAATATAATAAAAAAAGAACATATGATTGTCTCAATTGATAAAGAAAAAGCTTTTGATAATATCCACCATCCTTTTATGATCAGAACACTTAAGAAGATAGGCATACATGGGGCATTTCTTAAACTGATAGAGCAAACTGACAGCCAGTATCATATTGAATGGAGTAAAACTGAAAATATTTCCCCTCAGATCAGGAACTAGGCAAGATTCCCACTGTCTACACTGCTATTCAATACAGTAATGGAAGTCTTAGCTCTCTCAATCAGGCAAGAGAAGGTGATCAAGTGTATCCAAATAGGGTCAGAGAAGTTCAAACTCGCACTCTTCACAGATGATATGATCTCATATCTGGAAAATCCCAGGGACTCAACTACAAAACTCTTAGAAGTGATCAAGTAATACAGCAGCATCTCAGGATACAAAATCAATACTTACAAATCAGTAGCTTTTACATATTCCAACAATAGCCAAGTTGAATATATAATCAAGGACCTTATTCCTTTTAAAGTAGTACCAAAGAACATGAAATATCTAGGAATTTACCTAAAAAACATGAAAGATCTCTATAAAGAGGATTATAAAACTTTGATAAAAGAAATAGCTGAAGATGTTAACAAATGAAAAAACATACCCCATGCTCATGGCTAGGAAGAATCAACATTGTTAAAATGTTCACACAACCCAAAGCAATCTACAGATTTAATGCAATCCCTATTAAAGCTGCATTGTCATACTTTAAAGAGCTTGAAAAAATAGTGCTTAGTTTTTTATGGAATCAGAAAAAACCTTGAATAGCCAAGACATTACTCAGAAATAAAAACAAATCAGGAGGTATCACATTACCAGACTTCAGACTATACTATAAATCTATAGTGATCAAAACAGCATGGTACTGGCACAAAAACAGTGATGTAGATTTATGGAACAGAATAGAGAACCAAGAGATGAACCCAGCCACTTTTCATCATTTGATCTTTGATAAGCCTATCAAAAACATTCACTGGGGGAAAGACTCCCTATTTAACAAATGGTGCTGGGTGGCTGGTGACCTGTAGAAGACTGGAAATAGACCCTCACATTTCACCATTAACAAAAGTTGATTCTCTCTGGATAAAAGATTTAAACGTAAGACATGAAACTATAAAAATCTTGGAAGAGAGTGCAGGGAAAACACTTGAAAAAATTGGCCTGGAATAATATTTTATGAAAAAGACCCCCCAGGCAATTGAAGCAACACCAAAAATCCCATTACCGGGATCTGATCAAACCAAAAGGCTTTGGCATGGCCAAGAGCACAGTAAGTAAAGCAAGCAGATAGCTTTCAGAATGGGGGAAGATATCTACAGGTTATGTTTCCAACGAAGGTCTGATAACTAGAATCCACAGAGAATTCAAACTACTCAATAAGAAAAGAAGAAATAATCCCATTTCTATGTGGCAATAGACTTGAACAAAAACTTCTCTGAAGAAGACAGGAGCATGGGCTACAAACACATGAAAAAATGCCCATCATCCTTAAACAGAGAAATGCAAATCAAAACTACTTTGAGAATCAACTAACTCCAGTAAGATTAGCTCACATAACCAAATCCCAAAACTACAGATGTTAACATGGATGCAGAGAGAAGGTAACACTTCTACACTGCTGGTGTGAATGCAAGCTAATACAACCTTTGTGGAAAGATGTTTGGAGAATACTCAAGGTACTAAAAGTAGGCCTACAATTCAATCCTGCAATTCCTCTACTTGGTATATGCCCAGATGATCAAAAATCATTTTACAACAGAGACATCTTCACCAGAAGATTTATTTCAGCCCAATTCATAATTGCAAAGACAATTGGAAACAGACAATGGAAACAGCCCAAGTGCCTATCAACCCATGAATGGATTAACAAATTATGGTATATATGCACCAGGGAATACTATGCATCCATAAAAAAGATGGGGACTTCACATTTTTTTATGTTTACCTGGATGGAGCTGGAACATATTCTTCTTAGTAAAGTATCTCATGAATGAGGAAAAAAAAAAAAAAAACAAAAAACAGTGTACTTAGTACTCCTATGAAATCAATAATCACCTAAACATTCATTTGAATGGTAAAACATAACTATAGTCCATAAAGTAGAAGGGAAGAGGAGAGAGAGGAGAAGGGAGAGGGGAAGCAGAAAGAGGGAGGGTATTTGGGGGAACCTCACATAATGTGCATGATGCAATGGTACATTTCAAAACTACCGAGAAAAGAGTATAACTGTCTTACCAAAACAAATAAGTAAGTGAGGTGATGGATGTGTTAATCAGTTCAATGTAAGCATTTCACATGGTATATCAAATCAGTACACCGAACTCCATAAATGCATCAATGTACACAGTTATGATTTAATATAAAAAAAATTGAATGAGGAAAGTTGAAAGCATTCCCACTAAGAACTAGAACAAGATAAGAATGTCCACAGTCACTACTTCTATTCAACATAGTGCTAGATGTCCTACCCATATAAATCTGAATGAAAAATATTAAGGGTAGCCAAATCAGGAAAGATGAGGTCAAACTATCATTCTTTGCTGATAATATGATCTTATATCTGGAAAACCCCTAAGATTTAACCAAGAGTTTCCTTTAACAGATAAATAAATTCAGCAAAATAACAGGACACAAAAATCAATGTATACAAATCAGTACCATTTCTATATACTAATACCATTCAAGCCACTAGTCAAATCAAACACTCAATATTATTCACAATAGCTACCCCCAAAATACCTAGTAATATACTTACCAAAGAAAGTGAATGACCCGTACGAGAACTATGGAACTCTGAAAAAAGAAATCACAGAGACTACAAACAAATGGAAAAACATACCATACTTGTGGATAGGTAGAAACAACATTACTGAAATGTCCATACAATCCAAAGTTATTTACAAATTCAATGCATTCCCCAACAACAACAAAAAATAATAATTCTACACTTCATTTTTAAGCAGAAAAGAGCCCAAATAGCCAAAAAAATCTTAAGCAGAAGGAACAAATCTGTAGAGATCCCATTACCAGACTTTAAACTATACTACAAGGCTACAGTATCCAAAATAGCATGGTATTGGTACAAAAATACAGACCATTAGCAATTAAAAAGAACAGAGTATGTAGATATAAAGCCATGCACATACAGCCAACTAATATTTGAAAAGTGGTCAACTATGTACACTGAAGGAAATAAAAAGACCTATTCAATACATGGCTCTAGGAATGTTGGATAGTCACATACAAAAAAATGAAAGAGGACCCCTACCTCTCACCACTTATAGAATATTAATTCAAGGTGGAGAAAATATTTAAATATAAGGCATTAAACCATAAGAGTTCCAGAGAAAAATTTAGTAAAAGCTTTTCTAGATATTGTCCTAGGCAAATAATTTATGACTAAGACTCTGGGCAAGCATGTCAACAACAAAAGTCAAAAAATGGGATTTGATTAATCTAAAAAGCCTTTGAACAGCTAAGGAAACATTCAACAGAGGAAACAGAAAACCTACAGAATGGATGAAAATATTTGCAAGCTACCAATCTTATAAAAGGATAATAACCAGAATTTATAAAGAATTCAAGCAATCAAGAAGAAAAAAAACCTCTCTATTTAAAAGTGAACAAAAGATGATGAGCAGAATCTTCTTAAAAAAAGATAGTGGCCAATAAATGTATGAAGAAATACTTAACATCACAATTCATCAGAGAAATGCAAACTGAAACTACCATCTTACACCATTTAGAATGGCTTTTATTAAAAAGTCCAAAAACAATAGATGCAGAGAGAAAGGAATGCTTATATGATTTTGGTGACACCACAAATTAGTACAACCTCTAAGGAAAATAGTAGACCTACCGCTCAATCTAGCAATCCCAGTATTGGGTATTTATACAATGGAAAAGATAACTTTTCATCAAAAAGACACCTACACTTGAATGTTTACTGCAGCAAAGATGTGCAATCAAGCCAAGTGCTCATCAATTCATGGGTGTATTAATAAAATTTGGTATACATATACCATGTAGTACTTCTTAGCTATAAAAAATAAATAAATTGGGCGGTGCCTGTAGCTCAGCAAGTAGGGCGCCTGCCCCATATACCAAGGGTGGTGAGTTCAAACCTGGCCCCTGTCAAACTGCAAAACAAAACAAAACAAAACGAAAAAATAGCTGAGCGTTGTGGTGGGTGCCTGTAGTCCCAGCTATTCGGGAGGCTGAGGCAAGAGAATCGCCTAAGCTCAGAAGCTGGAGGTTGCTGTGAGCTGTGTGATGCCACAGTACTCTACCCAGGGCCATAAAGTGAGACTCTGTCTCTACTTAAAAAATAAATAAATAAATAAAATATACCTTTTTGCAATTATCTTGGTGGAACTGGAGACCACTCCCCTAAGCAAAGTATCAAAAGAATGGAAAAACAAACACCAAATATACTCAGTATATTGTAACTAAACACAGAATACACATGTGAACACAGGGATGCAAAACTCAGTAGAAATCAACAAGGAGAGAAGAGGGGAATGGGAACAACTAACCTAATGGGTACCATGAACACTATTTGAGCACACTTACCACCAGGACTCAAGCATTACAAAAATGATCCATGAAACCTTAAACATTTGTACCCCCTTAATATTTTGAAATTTAAAAAATGTCCTTATTTTGAATTCAATTACCCTTTATCAGTTTTCACAATTCCTGCATGGCATTAGCAAACAATGTTCACTTTACCTGTAAATTCTTCTCTACACTGATTTCCATTACAAGTTGCTACTAAGTCCTTTCCTTAGCCTCAGCCCTCTTGTCAGTTCATTCTGTAGCCGTCTATTCACCCGATTGTATAATTCCTCCTTTCTAATGCGTTCATAGTTTCAAGCACCTCCGAATGAAAGATTTCCATGTCTACTTTCCACCCACCATATTTCTCAAACTCTGCTCACAGATTTCCCACTAGCAACTGCTAATCTTCACGTGGATGGCCTGTTTTGCACTTTAATTTAAAGAGGCCATCCATTCATACATCAACAAATATTTATTTAGAGACTTACCATATTATAATTATATTCTGGATAATAAGAAATAGAAATGGTAGATAAGTTGCTGCTCACTGCTGTGTTGAATTATGAAATAGTATTGTTCTACAGTAGAGCTCTGCAAAGCATCGATAACTTTTGAAAGTAAGGAAGAAAGCCGGGAAATAAAGTATAAAATTTTGGCCTGGCCTCAGAATCTGTTATGTTAGGTACAAAAACCTGTCTTATGACTTGAAACAATTATTGTTGAATAGGCAATCTCTATAACCGCAGAAAATATTTAGAAAAAATTTTATATGCTATTATATACAATAACATGCCATTTGTCTTTTGTATCACACGCTTTTATATAGAATAATGACTCACTATTAATCACATGAAATAAAAATTTTTTATATATTTTTACTAAAAAGAGAATTAATGCCTACCATTCCAACTTCAAATAATCTTATGACATCAAATGCTGGCCTTTTTACAAGTGTGGCTATGTAATTCAGTCATAGTTACCTCATTCATTGGGAAAAAATCTAAATACTTTTAACTTTTTGCCACAATCCATGTTCTGATAATCCAAGGATTCAGATTTTGCTTATTTCTGCTGCCAAATATCTTCTTTTACCATGATCTGTTGAGCAAGAATGAATCTTATTTTGTGCTAGTGACTCTGCTTTAAGTGTTTTCTATGTATCCTAAGCAATATGATTTTTATGTATTGTTTCCCCAGTTTTGTACATGACCTAAAAGTACAATTCTAAGATTTCCCTATCCGATCATATATGCAAGTAAAAAATAAAATGCATCACTGTAAATGAGTGATTTTCAATAAGTAATTAGATATTTATTTATAGTAAATCCACTTGGACATCCAAACATAAATTATTTACATGAGTTTTTATTAGATGTTTTGGGTTTTCATGAAACCTAACAATTATTTACTTTTTAATATACACACACGCCATGTGGCTGGCATGATCTCTCCCAAGCAGTCCCTGATATTTGGGTTGGTATAAGGATCCCCTAGAATGTGCACTTTAATTCCTGAGTTTAACTTTTTGGTAGAATCATATTAAATCCAAAGTGAGATATACATTCTTCTCTTAAGCTCCCCATTCAGATCCTAATCATAAACACGTAATTTCTCAGAGGATACGAACACCTCCTAAACAAAACTCATTCTTCAATTTTAGCTTCAAAATCAAATCATAAATCCTCATCCTACTATAAAATGAATAAATTTTTAGTCATATTTTCTTCACAATATTTTGGTATTTACCTTTCAACATCCTCTTTTCCAAAAGAAGAAAAAAAATATGTGAATTCAAAGTCTGGTATACAGTTGGCCTTTCTCTGGATATGTAGATCATGATTCCTATGCAATCCCTTTAAAACTCATCAGATGTTTGCTTTTACACCTGGCAAACTCTCTAATCACCACCACCAATTCTTGTCATCCCATTAACATTGCTTAGATAGTGTAATTTTAACACTTTTATTCTTAAATTATAAGTATAAATTCTCTGAAAATGTTTTACCCCAACTACTGTCTCTTTTGAGATGCCCAAAGTATTTAGTTGATGCATAAGACCAATCATTAAGTTCCTGAAAGTGTGAGATTAACTTCTATAATTTTTAGTAATGAATTTCCAGTAACAGAACTTATAGAAGCTTTCTTCCATGATACCCTTCATTTTTCTTATTCATATTTAGCTTATGAAAATAACAAGAGGCAATGAAAAGTTTTCATGACCTGCTGAAATCACACAGGTGACAGCCAATAACACATATCTGACCCTTAAAGCTAAGTGCTCCAGTTAAAAGCTTACAATCTCTTCCACAATTTATCTTACCTACTTTTCATTAAATTGAAAGAAAAATAGAGGGTAATTGTCTTATTTTGGGAGAAGGTTACATGTTCAGCATTCTAAGTTATTACCACTATGCCTAACACATTGTAAGTACTTAATGAATGATAGTTCTTACTACTATTATCAACTAAAGGTGACAAATTTTGCATGAGAAATTAAAGTGAGATGATTTATGATATTTTTATAAATAACTGTTTATGCTTGTCTTCCTTCTACATCAACATTGAAATATACGGGAAAGAGCAGTTTCCAATATTATAAAACTGGGAGGCCAGAGTGACCCCATTTTATAAAAAGAACTAAAACTGACTTCCGAAGAACAGTTTCAAGATGCCTCCCCCTCCCCTTGCTTAACTGAGCTAACTGCTTAAGCAAACACAGCCAGCAGAAATAGGAAGATTAGCTTAAAGCTGCAAAACTTTTTAAAACCACAGTCCTGTCTTTGCTCAACACCCAACCCCTGCCCAAATATCCTAAACCCCTACCCTATAGATTTAATTTTGCAAGTTCTACTTCTGTAATTTTGCTTTGCTCCTAAGGACCCCCAGCCAACTTAAAGCATAATATCAAAGCCTTGTGCCCCTTCTTCTGGGGGTCAAGAAGGTGTGAGCCTGTTCTTGACTACTGGTTAATAAAGGATCCTGTACTCAATTTGGCCTGTGTGCTGGCATAGTCTTCAGAATTCCACTTGTGTCTTCGGGGCATAACAAAACTACTCTTAAACATATACTTGCTATTAAAATTTTAATGGTGAAAAATATACTGTACTTATGACGGGATGAGGAGTGATGGTGAAATAGACAAAAATTTTCTCATATAGCAACTGTTTCCAAAGATGAATATTCTCTGGTATTTACAAGGCAAAGTTCTATTTGTCTTGATTCACTACTAGAAATATCCCAAGCAGAAATTACTGGCTCTACCTCAACTCTGTGATAAAGTTTTATTTCTCAAAAGAAAATTGTATTACTAACCTCACTCTCAAGTGCAGGTTATGAGTGAGGACACATTTCCCTAGTGAGGAATCAACTTGACTTAAATGGCAAATGTGTTTTCAAATCATGTGATAGGATTTTAATGTGGTATTGACATAATTGCTATTCAACATCTATACAAAAGAGAATATGCAAATAACACAATGTTTAGGAGTGAATTCTAAAGTCAGAACAACCTGAGTTCTGATCCCAACTCTGCCATTTCTAGTTTTTTGGTCTTGAGCAATGTGCCAAATGTTTCTGGATCTTAGAGATATCCCCTCCAATTACATAAAATGGATCTAAAAGTAGAACTTATTTCACAATGTTATTGTAAGGATAAATTAAATGAGATAATGTATATAAAGTACTGGACACAGTGCCTGACATATATAATGCATAAATAAGTGCCTGTCTTTACTATTACTATATCTAAATCTTGATTAGTCATGCTAATGAACAAACATATCTAGCAGCACTGAATACTTTAAATATACAGTCTTTAAATCTGTCATGGTGTTTTTATACTTATACTTGATTTTTTTCCAATGTTCTGGCAATCTGAAACATTTCAAACCAACTAATGAAGCCAAAATATGAGGCCTGCGCTAGAAAACAATCCCCTTGCTTAACAATCTTTTATGCTAGCCAAATACTTAGTCAGTTTGCCCCTCATATTAATAAAAAGCAGTCATCACAAATGAACTGCCCTTACTCTCTAAATATATTTTTGTTTAATCTTGGTCTGGATTGGAGGAAGTAATTAAGTGCTGTGTCTAAAAGGCTTCCCAGGGGACTACAAAATAGAATTGAAAGTGAACGGATGGTCATAACAGTTATCAATAGATTCTCTCTTAATCTATTTAATTTAAAAATAAGAAATGGAATACAAAATTTATTGTTGATGATTTACTTACAGTAAAAAATATTTTTGTAAGCAATGTATAGTATACTGATGTTAACTAATGGTTGAAAATGTGCAGTGCACATTTTAGAAAAGGTTTTAAACATTAGCCACAAACTAATAGAACATTCAACCTGATTGTATCTATGGTTTTAACTTATTTTGTTCCTTTGGGCTACCCACAGGGTGGATGGACTTTAAGTTTTATTGAACAAAACCCTTCCCCAAGAGTGTGTCTTTGTGATAGACATGAACTCATCTTATCCTTCTCTCCTACCAGATTAAGAATTTTTCGCTAAACTTCCATAATATATTCTTCCCTAGAACCATTTGACAACTAAGCATCTTTTTAAATGCCCCAGAATCACCCCCATCAATGCCGCTGTTTTCCAAGCCTCTTCAAGTTGGGCCAAATTATTCCAATAGCTTTGCCCTTATTTCTGTGAGATTTATAAAATCAACTACCAACTGTTATGCACCAAGTTGAAGACGCAGATGTCGAATTTCTGTTTTTCTCATGTGAAAACTGTCACTTTCCACTATTAGAGGCATTCAAAAATCATGTGCAGTCATTTAGTGAATGGTTTCTGATTTTGATCTTTTAAGTGAACAACTTCTATGAACACTTTTAAACAGTATTTAAACAAACTTTGGCAGCTAAAACAAATTCATCAAATCCAATGATGATGAGTATACATTAAATCCAATGTTCAGTTTATAAATACAGAGACAGAGCAGTGAAACATTCTGTCACCTAAGATGCAATTACTTGAGACTCACAAAATTTAGAACTGTGGCATACTGTACTATATTCATGCTATGCAAATTAAGAAAATATTGTGGCTATTGAGTGAATCATCATTTGGTGATCAAAGGTGTTTGTTTTATTCATTTGTTTTTGCAAATTGTTCACTAAGTACATTTAGTTTAATATATGGACAATCCAACCTACAACTAGCTTCAGTTTTAGAAGTTATAAAAGAGATCCTTTTACAAAAGTTACTCCATAACTAAAACCCCCAGAAACCTACCACAATGTTAAAATTTCTGCACCAAAACATGTATAGAATGCATAGAGGCCATGAAATGGAGATCATTATGGATCCAATTGAAAGAAGTGTAGTGAAAAAAAACCTCCTAAACCAGTTAAAATTCTCAAAGCTGCCATCATTCTAGCAACTCTGACCACAAGCCAATGTCAATTTTTGTTAAAAGTTATTGCATACATGGTCATCAAGGATGAGGGGGAAAAAGGAGGCAGAAAAGTTGTTGCACTATAGTAGGTTATACAGGTTCTGAATTTACTATTTCTTTTCCTTCCAATATAAACTGACAAGGCATTACAATGTAAAGAAACAAAACATGGTATATATACTCCTGTGTTACAGTAGGTCAAAACATACATGAACAATTCTGAACAGGCACAACTAACTTCCTATAGACAGACAATTTGGAAGCTACATTCCTTCTGCAACATTCCCATGAAGACACCACATTAAGGCCTGAAATTTTACACCTTGTCCTATACAAGACCAGTTGAAGCTTTCCAAATGTACTTGTCTTTTCTTATCTCCCTATTCTTGGGTGAATAGTCATTTATCACATTTACTGACATTCCTTTAAACATAAAAGCCCTCCTCCACAATAGTTCTCCCACTTTTCTATTCCCCTCTGTATATATGCCCAGGCAACTGTTCTCCCGCTTACAACAATTATTCCTCTCCCTACCTCTTACGTTATGTTCACATTTATCTCCTCACACCTACTAACTGCCATGAATCACTGGGAAGACAGATTTCTTGGTAGTTAAGCACATATTCCTTGAATTTAGCCAGCTTGTACTGGATTCAAACTCTAGTTTACTAGCTACGTGGCCTTAAGAAAGTTGTTTAACTTTTCTGAACCTGTGTACTATATTTCCTTCTCTGAAAAACGGAGATAATCATAGTACCCAATTCATATCATCAAGAAAAAATAAGGGCTCAGCGCCTGTAGCACAGTAGTTACGGTGCCAGCCACATACACCAAAGTTGGTGGGTTTAAACCCAGCCCGGGCCAGCTAAAACAACAATGATAACTGCAACAAAATATAGCCGGGCATTGTGGCAAGTGCCTATAGTCCCAGCTACTTGGGAAGCTGAGGCAAGAGACTCGCTTAAGCCCAAGAATTTGAGGTTGCTGTGAGCTGTGACACCACAGCACTCTATTGAGGGTGACATACTGAGACTCTGTCTCAAAAAAAAAGAAAGAAAGAAAGAAAGAAAAAATAAGACAGTATCTGGCACACTTAAGTGTCCCTACTTGCTAAACTACAGCTACCATCAAGAAATCCATTGCACTGGTATGGGCAATGAAACCAAAGCAAAAATAGTCATACAGGAATACATGAGGATGAAAATCTTCTCCACAGTAAAGGAAACAATCAACCAAGTTGAGAGACAGCCTATAAAATGGGATAAAAACATCTGCAATCTATCCATTTGACAAGGTATTAATAACCAGACTATAAAAGGAACTTAAACAACTCAATAGGAAAAAAAATCTGATTTAGAAAATGGGCAAATGATTTGAATAGACCTTTCACAAAGGAAAACATACAATAAACCAACAAGTATATGAAAAACTGCTCAGGGAAATGCAAATCAAAGTGACAATGAGATAAGATATCATTTTACCCTCATTAAAATAGCTTATCAAAAAGTCAAAAAATAACAAATCAAAGAGATATTTTCATTTCATGTTTGTTGCAGAACTATTCACAATAGCCATGATATGGTATGAACTTACGTGTCCATCAATGGATGAATGGCTAAAGAAAATATG
>CAUYRH010123670.1:0-11140 GCA_963574655.1 Perodicticus potto
CTTGGTTGGGTTGCTCTCGACTGGTTTTTCATGATGCCAGGAGTTTTCTGCTGATTATTTCTCATGAGTGATTTCTTTTATCTGTTTCCTTGCCCTAATTTTCCTTTCACTTCCTCCTGCTTTTTAAATTGCCGTGCCTCTGGACTAGGGTTTCGATGCGTCCTTTTGGTACAGGACCAGAAGGATGAAAAGAGTGAAGGGAAAGAAGGGAATAAAGAAAGAAAGAAAGAAAAAGAAAAGAAAAGAAAAAGGAGAAAGGAGAGGGGGTGGGTAGAAGCAACTATTGACAAAAAGAAGAGAGGCACATAAAGAGGAGGACAGGAGCAATATAGGTGTACAGTAGGGTACTTTGACCCAACCTTAAGAACCCCCAATCCCTGGGGGTGCTGGGTTGGATGGTCAGCAGCTCTTGCCAGCCTGTTTGGACACACTACCCCACCTCCACCAAGTAGAGAGGAAAGACAAAAATGCAATAAATCAAACCAATACAAGCAAAGCGAAAACTTTTTGGGATAAAATTGGAGAAAATAACACTTAATAAGGGTAGAAACACTAGCAAAAATGAAGTTCTAATTTTTGATAAAGGCAACAATGGAAAATTATATTTAAACTAGAAAAATGAAGAAATAAAAGAAAGAAAAAAATCTTTAAGGAAAATGTTGAAATTAAAAACAGAACAACAATAACAGAAAGAAACAAACAAGCAGAAAAACCCCACAAGACAAAACCAGAAACAAAGCAGTATATATATCTTGCTGAATATTATCTGGGCAACAGGTGATCTTCTGGGGTATAACATGTTAATCACAGTGCTGATAGAGCTGTACAAAATGGAGACTGGAAGCCTCTAATGATTTCTCAAACCCTGCAGGATGGAGAGCCTAAATCCTCCTCAGCCCGCTTAGAAGGCACTTTAAATTGCTAACCTGGGCTAAGCAGAAGCTTTCCCAGGAAAGTGGTTGTCACTGGGATCACTCCTTAAGTGGCTGTCCACTTACCAGGTGTGCCAAAACTGGTCTCACCCTATGCCCCTGAGGGTTAAGGCTGCAAGGCGTCTCAGTCCCTGTAGACTACTCAGTCACTAGATGACTTGCTCCCACCGGATGCTTGTTCTGCGACCCTGAGGGTGGAGCTTGCCGGGGCAGTTATCCCACAATGGCTCCACACAGCCCCCAACCCAACACTGATAGCTCCAACTGACTCGGTGGCTGAGTCTGGGGCCCTAGACAACACTCAAAGACCACCGCACTGTTGCCCAACTTCTCCCAAGGCATTCAACTGAGTGCCAAGTCCAAGAAAAAGCCAAACAGCTCGCAGGTAAGGCCTTTCCAGTTTGCAGTCTCACTGCTGCTGTACTTACAGCTGCTGGCAGGATTAGACCGAACGAACACACATAACCACTTGCCAGATCTCCACTGCTTTTGCCTTCCTCAGGGCGTCTAGATGTCTCACACTGTCTCCCTGTTTCCCCAAAGGGATGTTTCTGGGCAGATCCTGCCAGCCAGAGATGCCTAAAGTCTTCTCTCCCCAGTCTCACTTTGCCCAGTTGGAAGGAAGCTATTACTTGGCCACCATCTTGCTCCTTCTCCCTATTTAAAAAGATGTTTAAGCTTTATCCCCATTTGGTTTGGCTTCTTAAGTCTTATGTTCAGTGGGACTGTGTTCTTTTCTCCTATCTGTCTTCTTGTCTCGGTTGTACACACTCCTTACAGGCAGATGTCATCTGTCCTTTGTCCCTCATCCAGTCTTCAGTGCCCTGCACAGATCCACAGATCGTACACACAGCAGGGAGTAGATACTGCTTGGCTGTTTGGTTATGTGGTTGGATAGTGATTGAATGGACAAGTGGGTTGTTCATTTGTGGAAATTTGCCTATTTTAGATCTCCTAATTATATTAGTTTTAAGTTCAACTTACCGTAAACATCACCTTCACCTCCTTGGTAATTTGATATATTTTTGGTATAGTTCTCTAGACATGGTTTTCAAAGACTTGTAGGCTAGGCATATCACTTCTTATGTTCACTGTTTCGTTTGATTCACCTGATCATATTTATTACACATTTTCTTTTTTCAAACTTGTTATTTATAAATGGCCTGAAATGTGGCATCAGCAGAATTGCTCAGACTATAATAATAATTCTTATCATACCTGTTATTATTTTTCTTCTTTGTGATAACACTTCAAAATTTTAGAGTAAAGTTTCTATTTCTATGTTCCTTTTTGTGGCACAGAGGCTTAGAGAGATCATTTACCCACTATTACAAAGCTACCAATGTGTGAACTGGATCTAGATCTCTAAGTTTTCTGACTCCTAATTCAATATTCCCCTCTACCATAGGGTCTTCTATGATGCTGCGGAGAACACGTATCTTGCATCACTTTGTTTTATCAAGGCAGATTTTATGTGGCTCTCTAAGGATAACCTCTTATTTTGAGACCCTTCTCCCTGTGAATATCTCTTTCCTTATTTTTAAAGCCTTATTTGGTTTTTCTTTTTAGGAAACAGAGTCTCACTGTGTTGCCTGGGCTAGAGTGCCATGGCATCAACCTAGCTCATAGCAACCCCAGACTCTTTTGCTCAGGTGATCCTCTTGTCTCATCCTGCCGAGTAGCTAGGACTACAGACACCTACCACAATGCCAGGCTAATTTTTTCTGTTTTAGTAGATATAGGTTCTCACTCTTGCTCAGGCTGGTCTGGAACTCCTGAGCTCATAATCCTCCTCCTACAGTTTTGCAGAGTGCTAGGATTATAGGCTTGAGCCACCACACCTGGCCCCTAAAGACTTCTTTTTTAAAGCAGTTTTAAGTTCATAGCAAGATTGAACAGAAAGTACAAAGAGTTCCCATGTACTCCGTGACCTCCCAACCACCTCCACTATCGATGTCCTGTTCCAGAGTGGTACATTTGTTACAGACGATGAACCTACATTGACACATCATCATCACCCAAAGTCCAGAGTTTCCATTTAGGGTTCACTCTCGGTGTAATATATTCTATGGGCTTTGAGAAGTATATAATGTATATACCATTATAGTATCATGCAGTGTATTTTCATGGCCCTAGAAATGCTCTATGCTTTGTCTGTTCTTCCCTCGCTCCCTCATAACCCATGGCCATCACTAATCTATTTGCTGTCTCTGTAGTTTTGCCTTTTCTAGAATGTCACATGGTTGGAAGCACAGACTATATAACCTATTTCAGATTGGCTTTTTGCTTTTTTCACTTAGAAATGTACATTTAGGTTCTTCCATGCTTTTTTTTGACACACGGTCTTGATCTATTGCCTGGGCTGCAGTGCAGTAGTAGCATCATCATAGCTCACAGCAATCTCAAACTTCTGTGATGAAATAATCTTCTTGCCTCAGCCTCCCAAATAGCCAGTACTACAGGCATACACCACCATGCCTGGATAATTTTTTCTATTTTTAGTAGAGATGAGGTCTCAGTCTTGCTCAGACTAATCTTCAACTCCTGGCTTCAAGTGATCCTCCTGCCTCAGCCTCCCAAAGTGCTGAGATTACAGGTGTGAGCCACCATTCCTGGCCCCTTCATGTCTTTTTATCACATGATAGCACATTTCTTTCCAGTGCTTGATAATATGTCATTTGTCTGGATGTATCGGGCCACAGTTTATCCATTCACCTACTGAAGGACATCTTGGTTGCTTCCAAGTTTGGGCAATTATGAATAAAGGTGCTCTAAACATATGTGTGCGGGTTTTTATATGGACATAAGTTTTCACCTCCTTTGGGTAAATTCTCCCCCACTTTGGGTAAATTCTAAGGAGCATAATTGCTGGGTTGTGTGGTAAGAGTGTGACTAGTTTTGTAAGAAGCTGCCAGACTGTCTTCCAAAGCGGCTGTGCCATTTCATGTTCCCACCAGCAGAGGATGGGAGCTCCTGCTGCTCCCCTTCCTCACCAGTACTTGGTTTTATCAGTGTTGTGGATTGGTTCCATTCTTATGGGTCAGTGTAGTATCTTGTGGTTGTGATTTCTGCATCTCCCTAATGAAGTATGGTGTTGAACTTTTCTTTATATGCTTATTTGACATCTCTATCTTTTTTGCTGAAGTTCAGATCTTTTTTATTAGATTTTTCATTTTCTTTTTTGTATCTTTTTTATATTCTCTTTTATCAGTTCTTTTTTCTTTGGCACCATCTAGCAAAGATACATATACAGAAAACTTTCAGATATGAAGGATAAATTATTTTTTCAAAGGAAAACTCCTCTATTTCTTTTTCTCTCCTTTTACCTTTGTCTTTCAGTTATACCTGCCGCCACTTGCGGAGATATGTTTATGTGTTGGACAAACTGTATTTCCCCCACTCTCACTGTTCTACGCTTCAGCATTGCTTCTCGGCCCTCAGTGACAATGGAGAGGAACTGTTGTCTTTAACTTGCTCTCACATTCTCAGATCCTATGCTTCCAGGTTATTAACCTCTGCTGCTCGTTTACTGCATGCCGCATGTTGTGTATGACTGATGGGTGCATGTTTTAATGGGACACATATTAATTAAATGATCAAAGTGAAAACTTATATTTGAAGCAATACTAAATAATTTTTCAAATAATAGTTGACCTTTCAAATGTCATCTTAAGTACTTCATGTTATGTTTCTATGTTTCGTAGGAGAGAGGAAAACTGTCAACCACACAGTTGTGTAAACTTGCCAGAACATTCCTATACCTTGTTCCATTCAGCAACATTTTGATTTAATTTATAGTAGCTAGAGTGCTCTGACTTGTATTTGAAATAGACTGTCCAGTTACTATGAATTACAAATGAACATTGAGTTCTCTTTCGTGCCTTATAAGCACACCTGAGAGTTAGCTGTAGGATTTCACCCACGTTCTAATAGAGGCACATTCAGTTGAGCAAGTTTGATTTTATAGGAAGGCAGAAATTATCCTATTGAGTTTTGTTTTTCTTACTCATTTTATTTACATACAGAGCAGTTATAAAATCAGCAATTTTCGATGTGTCATGGATGAATGTGGATTAAACATAATGATGGTGGGAGTAGTAAGAAGGAGACAAGCTATCAATCTCAAATATCAGAGAAAATCAACACCTGCTGTTTCGTGTGTATGCACGTATCATGCACCAAAATAGAGGGGCAGTGTGACATTACTGCTTTGTACTTTGCAGTTGACATTTTTAACGCACATTTTTTATAAGTCAGAGATGACTTATGCCAGCACTATACAGTTAGCTAGATATGATCATTTAAGGCAGTATCTTTACTGCCAGATGATTTAGATCAAGAAGGAAAAAACTTCCATGACAGCCTTAAGGAGAAAATACAAAACATTTAGAATTAAAATCGACCTTTCCAGATGAAGAAACGCACAAAAGACTATACATCACATCTAAGTGAAAACATTTTGATTATTAGGAAAGGAAGGTGGCATGGCATATAAGGTGACAGAGATTTTCTTGGTAACAGGAAGATTTTATAGACTCTCATGATGAAGCTGAAAAGGGTCTTATTGAACCAATACAGGTACTTTTGAGAAATCAAAAAGCAGGTATGGAAAAGCAAGTGAAAATAATAGAATTTACTCTTAAGTGTATAACATAGAAGGATCTATCTTTCCACTGAGTTACGTAAAGTGAGTGAATGTCAGGTAAGTGAATGAAACAGAGCTTATCTGGTTGCAAGGAATGGGGAGAACCGCTACTGATCATTGAACCTCTTAAGTGGGTAGCAAAATTGACCTTACCCTCATTTACTAGTCTGTCAGTCAAGGCTCCCCACAAAACCAAGAGGAGAGTTTGTGTGTATGTGTGGGTGTATATATGCATATATATGTGTCTGTGTGTGTGTATGTGTGTGTGTGTGTATAGAGAGAGGGAGAGAGAGAGGGGGAGAGAGAGAGACAGAGAGAGAGAGATGTTTAAGGAATCTCTATCCACACGGCAGGCCACCAGGATAGAAACTCAAGCAGGATTTTTATGTTGTGGTTTTAAGACAGAATTTCTTATTCCTTAGGAAACCCCAGTGTATGTATGACCTTCAAATGATTGTCGGAGTCCCACTTACATTATAGAGGGTAATCTTTTCTCCTTAAAGTCACTTAGCGTAAATGTTAATCACATCTGTAAATACTTTCACAGCAACAACTAGACTAGTGTTTGACAAAACAACGGGGCGTCATGTAGCCTAGTCAAATTTTCATATAAAAATAGCCATCACACTGTTTTGCTCCTCTTTATTCTTTTTATGTATCTTATCTGTCTGTACATTTTCTTTTGTGTGAATAGTATCTGTACTGTGGTTTTGTAGAGACTATAAGCTTCCTGGGGGTGAACACCATACCTTATTTATTGGTAAACATCGTACAGCCTCTCGTGCCTGGCACATTTTTAAGATACTAAGTGTCCAAAGTGTATTTTATTTAATACAAACCCTCCTGAGGACTGAACATCCTCCTCTGTTGCAGCCTCTAAGGCCCTGGTCTCTATCGCTGCAGAAAGGAACCAGGCATGATGCGGATTAGAAGTACAAGCTTGCAGGAGGCGGGCCAACCTTGATTTCAGGGTAGCCACGAGCAACTTCCACAGTAGGCTTTTATTTAGACAGCACAAAATAGATGAGGAGAGTATTAGACAATGACTACGTGCCTAAGGATTGCCATGGACTCAGGCTCTTTCTCTGCAAGGAGCACCTGCAGACGAATTGCCCGAGGGCCCGCCCCCCAGCTGCAAATCATCTTGCTCAGAGGTTGTCTGGCTCTTGGCATCCTCTACACTCCTCTAATGAAACATCAGGCCCTGCACAGCCTATGTAGGTAGTTGAGGATGCCTTGCAGGGTGAGGAAACTCTATACCATTTTTAGTGCATTTTGAAACCTGGAGTATCTTCCAACAGGCTTCCCATCTTTGTTCCCTTCATTTTAGGTCTGTTGTCTGTGAGCCTCCAGAGTGCCAGGCCCTGCCTGGTTTTTCTGTACAATAGAAAAGAAACATGAAGTTACTACATTGTGGCGCTTAAGGACACAGGCTCTGGAGTTAGGGCCCCTCTCCCCAATCCTCCACAGGCTTTCACTTCTAGGCCCAATGTGTGGGATCTGGGACCGTGTACAGGACACTGTTCCGTTGAGGACACACCTCAGAATGGGGTGCGATTTGAATGGAAAGAAGTATCTTATGTCGTGTTAATTTGCAAGTGACTAACATTCTATGTACACAGCGACCCTTGGTCAAATATAAGGCTAGTCTCTAGTTGAGAGAGATTCTTTCAATAAAACTGCATTGCATAGGCTCGGCGCCTGTGGCTCAACAGGCTAAGGTGCCAGCCACGTACACCTGAGCTGGTGGGTTCGAATCCAACCCGGGCCCACCAAACAACAATGACGGCTGCAACCAAAAAATGGCTGGGAGTTGTGACAGGTGCCTGTAGTCTCAGCTACTTGGGAGGCGGAGGCAAGAGACTCGTTTGAGCCCAGGAATTGGAGGTTGCTATGAGCTGTGATGCCACAGCACTCTATCAAGGGTGACAGCTTGAGGCTCTGTCTCAAAAAAAAAAAAAAAAAAAAAAAACTGCATTGCATAGAAAAACAAACCAAGCCAAATATTTGAATGGAGTATTCACAGACTCACTTCACGAAATCACATAACGTTTAGTTATGCAAAATGTTTAAAATGTAAGTTACTTCCATTTAAGCTTATTCCTTAAGAAAGGACTTTACCTTAGGCTAACATGAGTTGCTGCTATGGACAGAAATTTCATTTATTTTGCTGCAAACTTGTTCCCAGTGTAAGAATTCTTCATATGGCATCCCCAAGAGATAGCTTCTGAGTGCTTTGTAATCTCAGGAGGCGGTAAAGTTCTTGGTGCTTGAAAAATCTTCATATGTTAAGTCTGCCTACCAATAATTTTTATATATTGGTTATAGTTCTGTGCTTGAGAGAAATAGACAAATGTGTAAACCATGCTGCTTGTGAGATCCCTTCAGATTTTTTTTTACTTTTTGAGACAGAGCCTCAAGCTGTCACCCTGGATAGAGTGCCATGGCATCACAGCTCACAGCAACCTCCAACTCCTGGGCTCAAGCGAGTCTCCTGCCTCTGCCTCCCAAGTAGCTAGGACTACAGGCGCCTGCCACAACACCTGGCCATTTTTTGGTTGCAGCCATCATTGTTGTTTGGCGGGCCCGGGCTGGATTCGAACCCGCGAGCTCAGGTGTACGTGGCTGGCGCCTTAGCCCGTTGAGCCACAGGTGCTGAGCCAGATCCCTTCAGATTTTTAAAAACACCTGTCATTGATGCTCCTTAATTTTTTTTCTCTCCAGCTTAAATACTTTGGTTACTTCAACCACTCCTGACAACAGATGAGTTTTACATTATTCCATCTTCTTATTTCTTTCCTGGATGATCTATAATTGACAGTCCCCATCATGAAATTTGGAATCCAAGATTAAGTGTAATATTTCAGTTACAGTTTATAATTAATACATTATAAATTAATTTGTAGGTATACTAATGTATCATAATAGTGCATGGATTTTTGAAAACAGGCATACCTTGGATCATATAGAATTCCAAGATCTTTTGCCCACAAACACAAATCTTCCTAGACTTGTTCATGTAATTATGTGAACATAATTGCAGAGCTTTACAATTTGTTCTTACATAAATGTAACATATTAACTTTTTTCCTATCTTTCAGACTGCACAAAGCTATAAACCTTGCAAACCTGGTACTTCCTCTGTTTCACTCCGGAAGTAGTGTGGTCACCTCTCAGATATCAGCCTTACCTGTGGCTCCTATAGAAATCAAATGTACAATTTTGAATAAGCACTTGAGAATTTTTTAATTCATTGCTGGTAACTACATGAAGTCTTTTACTTTGACTACTTGGATTTTTATGTCCAATTTTAAGTTCTTCTTAGGTTTCAGGGTGGAGTGTGAATAAGTTTGATGAGAAATTTGTGAAGTAAGAAATTACCTATTTTATTTTTAACTGACTATGTATTTAACTTACATATTTTGCTGATGTCAAAAATATAGCTTCTAATATAATTTAATTTGAACCTGAGGTGGAGAGAAAAAGGGGAATTTCAGTTTCAAGATAATTCTGTTGTGGTAGCACAATTTCTTCTGTGTTACTGTAACTGAGGGTTTCAGATTATTTCTGCCCAATGCTAGAAAGCTGAGAGAGAGCATCATAAATGTTTAAAAATTATTTCCTAGCACACAGCCAATTAAAAACATTATGTTCTTTTCTTGTAAAATTAAGCATGTTAACACCAAAGCCCTTGGCTAGTTAATACTTTGGTTCCTAACCTTTTGAAAGTAAATTATGGACCCCTTCTCCAAGAGATAGAAATAGAAATTTTTGCCTCTAAATTTGGAGATCACATAAACTTGATTTAGTTAAAATATTAGGTATAGCTGCTGTACAAGCCGCCCTCACCCAACTCTAAATAATAATGGCTTAAAGAAGAAGGTAGTTTATTTCTCAGGTAAACACATGAACCAGTGCGACAGCTCTGCCTCATAGAAGATCCAGAGTCCTCTCTTATGCTCCACCTCCAGTGTCTTGCTCTCATTCAAAAAGGCTGGAGTGGCTCACCACCAGCTCTGCCTTCCAGACAGCAGGAGCGTGGAAGGGACTAGAGTCAGATGTAAATTTCCATTTCAAGGGAATCATACATCCTTTTGGCCAAAAGGTAGTCATAGGACTATCCAACCTTCTTGGGAAGCTAGAAATGAGTTTTTAGCTGAATGGCCCGCTTGTCTGCTAAAAGTTCTCTTATTAGGTAAGAAGAAACAGGTATGGGGACAACTAACAGTCTCTGCCACACCACTGAGAGTTCCTCTCCTAGGTAATAAAATTAACAAATGTGTACACAGTTATTGTTATATGATTAGTGTTGTGCTAGGCAGCAAGAGGGGTTAATAGTGAATTTAGCAAGGTAAGTCAAAATCATTGGGAAAAATCACTGCCTTACACTGTTAGTTGAATATAAAATTAGTAACATAGAAATAAGTAATATAGAAAGAGAGATCTCTTCTGACAGGGATCTGAAGTATCCTCAAACAAGTAGGATTTGAGCAGGAAATATTTGATTAGCAGAGCATCAATGGAAAACATAGTGCAGAAATTCACATATAGGAGAGCTCATGATGTGTTCCAGGGCAATGCATAGGGTCATTTAGCAAAAGCAGATTTATCTGTGGGATTAATCAGTATTGCAATTAGTTTTATTGTCTAGGACCAGGCCCTTGAAGACCTTGAATGCTAGACCAAACCATTTCAAATGTTTGTTTTTTAGCATTTTGTGTTTGTGTATGGATTGCTTTAGGCAGTTAAATTTTACTTAGTGTTTTTGAGCATGAATGTTAAATAGTCAAATGCTTCTTCATCTGATGATTGTCATGCATTTAAAAGAATTTGAGAGGGAAAGAACCCAAATTTAGACAATAGGCCAACACAAAGACCTCCTGACTTGATAATAGAGATGAAAAATGAAGGCATCAATGGAAGTGAATTTTGAAAAATGTGAATCGAAGAACCATATCAAGAGAGTATAATTAAACATTGAAATGGTATAGTATGTGTTCAGCGCCTGTGGCTCAACAGGCTAAGGTGCCAGCCACGTACACCTGAGCTGGCGGGTTCGAATCCAGCCCGGGTCTGCCAAACAACAATGATGGCTGCAACCAAAAAATGGCCGGGCGTTGTGGCGGGCGCCTGTAGTCCCAGCTACTTGGGAGGCAGAGGCAGGAGACTCGCTTGAGCCCAGGAGTTGGAGGTTGCTGTGAGCTGTGATGCCACGGCACTGTGTCCAGGGTGACAGCTTGAGGCTCTGTCTCAAAAAAAAAAAAAAGAAAGAAAGAAAGAAAAGAAAAGAATAAAAAAGAAATGGTATAGTATGAAATATAAGTAGAAACTCTATTGGTATTAATACTTTTGTGCATGTAATTTTTTTTTAATTTTTATTAAATCATAATTGTGTACATTGGTGTAATCATGGGGCACAATGACTGACTTCATATACAATCTGAAATATTTTCATTGAACTATTTAACATAGCCTTCATGGCCTTTTAATCACTATATGAAGACATTTATATTCTACATTTAGTAATTTTCACTTGTACCCTTGTAAGATGCACCGTAAGTGT
>CAUYRH010123671.1:0-19961 GCA_963574655.1 Perodicticus potto
TTGAAAATTGCTCTTTGGGCTCGGCGCCTGTGGCTCAGCGGGCTAGGGTGCCAGCCACATACACCTGTGCTGGCAGGTTCGAATCCGGCCCAGGCCCGCCAAACAGCAATGTCGGCTGCAACCAAAAAAAAAAAAAAAAAATGGCCGGGCGTTGTGGCAGGCGCCTGTAGTCCCAGCTACTTGGGAGGCAGAGGCAGGAGACTCGCTTGAGCCCAGGAATTGGAGTTTGCTGTGAGCTGAGCTATGATGCCATGGCACTCTATCCAGGGTGACAGCTTGAGGCTCTGTCTCAAAAAAAATAAATAAAATAAATAAAATAAAAATAAAAATTACAGATTCTACAATTAATGGTGCAAACACAATTGTAAGGGTGGGATATCTGCACCTATGTATGTATCCATATCTAATAGAAAACATATTTGGTCAAATAAAAATTTAGGCTGTGACTAAACAGAAGACATATAAGTTTTCCAGCAATTTCAATGGAATCTTAAGAATAAAATTTAAGAGTGAATCAAACAAAAACAGTATGATTCCATAAATATGGATGGGTCATAGTCAGGAGGCACACTTTCTAGGGAGAAATCATTAGCAACATCAATTTTCTATAATTTGATCAGAATTATTCAAGAAACTCTACCACAGATTTTTAAGTTGCTGAGTAGCTGTAAGAAATGCCAGAACACCCTAGACTTGGAAACTGCGCGCCTGGCTGCAGAACTCCATATTTTCTGTATTCCAGTTTTAAGTCTGATAAAGTGATCTCAACATCTCTAATCATTTTTTGTAAAGAGAGAAGCTTTTGTGAGCATTAATTTTGGGGGCTATAGAAACTTCTAAGTCTAGGATTAAAGCTAATGACTTGTTTACACAGAAAACCGCATGTAAGAACAATGCCCAGTTTAAAGATACTTAACCTAAAAACAACACTGCCAGTTATTTTTTCTGCATATACACTTATTTTGTCTTTTTGTGCAAAAAGACAAGCCATTGTGAATGCTTGTGAGCACGTGGAGAAAGGGGAGCCCTGGTGCACTACTGGTGAATGTAAATTAGTGCAACCATTATAGAGAACAGTATGGAGGTTCCTCAAAAAATAAAAACAAGACTGCCATATGATCTGGCAATCCCAGGGCTAGGTGTGTGGTAATTAGCAGGATAAGGAGAGCACAATGCAATATCATCTGATGTGTTTATAGACTGTGCAGTTTGGGGGTATATCACCTAACACAGAGATTTTAGATAGCCTTCATTTTATTTGAAAAAATCTGATCATTTTTTGTTCTGTTAACTCTGACTAGAGGCCATAAAAATACTAACCGTGGATAAAACATGTGTTGTACTTTATCCTAAGCCATAATTTTATAGCCATCGTGTTCTTTAAATAAGTCTGTACAAGAATTTGGAAATAGTCAATGTTATTTTTATATAAGCATATGAAATATTTTGTTATCGTCTCTGTGTTGCTTTAGCTTTTGTTATTTTTTGTTATTTTCTACAAGGCCTCGATAAACATATCTATACTCCAGGTAAAAATGAGAAAACATTAAAGCCTCAAGTTGTGAAAATGGCTAAATGCCCTTTAGTGATCGTACGTTGATTGCTAAAGAAGTGTTAAGTACCAGGTTTGACTGCTTTTTAACAAATACTTTTGGCAATATATACATAGAAGAGATGGCCAAGTTCTCACTCTTTATAGCTGTAATAAACACTTACTTTTAAGAAGAAAGAAGAAGGAGATGGGGCCAAGATGGTAGACTAGAAGCAGCTGCACGCACCGCTCTCTAGGAGAGGATGGAGATCTGCAGGCATCTTCTTTGAGAGACCATCGTGACCTTCAGTGAACCAACAGAAGACACTCAGAGTGAAGGAGAGTGGGACAGAGTATTCCACTCATTGTATCAGAAGGCAGCCAGTTGAGACCCTACACATGGGGAAGTGATAAAGGAGAGCCCCAGAGTCCCACATTCCCCATATGGACAGTACAGCTTAGGTATAAGGGTCACCCAGCACCACTTTCGGCCTCCTATTCCTCAGGAAACTTCTTGGACACCGTGGTAAAGATGCATCAGAGAACAGCAGCCAAGACCCACCGCGTTCAGGACTCTGGTTGGTACAGCTGCATTCTGAGCTCCCAGGTCTGGAACTCACCATCTATGTGAGCATCCAGCATTGTCCCTTGGGAGGCTGGGAGGGAGCAGGTAAAGCAAATGATTTCACATGCCCAGGAATGGAAAATGGGTGTCACCCCCACCAAGGAACGCAAAATGAAAATCAAAAAAACAATACAATTGTTCAATGAAAATAATCCAGTTCTTTGACAAAATAAACAAAATCAATAGACCACAGAGTAACAAGAAATAGAAAAGACTCATATAGCCTCACTTAAAAATGAAAAGGAGACATTAAAACCAATACTGCAGAAATATTAATACAAAATATCACCCATGAATACTACCAAAACTTCTATGCAAACAAAGTAGAAAACCCAAAGTAAATGTATAAATTCATGGAAAACACAACCTCCAAAGAATCAATCAATAATAAATAGAAATCATGAAAAGAACAATAACAAACAGTTTGACTGATACTGCAATAAAAATATAACCAGAGCAAAAAATGCCCATGACCAGATGGATTCACAACTAAATTCTGCCAGATCTAAAATGAAGTATCCAGAAAGTATTTTATAAAATTGAGAAGGAGAATAGGCTCCCTAGGTCATGCTGTGAAGTATAACCTGATACCAAGGCCAGGAAATGTGAAACTAAAAAAGAAAACTAAACACCACTATCTCCAATGAACATAGATTCAAAAAACTCAACAAAATACTATGAAACTGAATTCAACTGCGCATCAAAAAAGTAATCTACCATGATCAAGTGGGTTTTATTCCAGGGATGCTAAGATCATTTAACATATGCAAATCAATAAATGTGATTCACCACATTAACAGAAGAAAAGAAAAAACAAAGACCATATGATCAGCTTAATGCATGCAGAAAAAGCATCTGACAAAATTCAGCACACTTTCATTAAGAAAAACCCTTCAACAAACTAAGCATCGAAGATATCTACCTTAAAATAATAATTGCCTTATGTGACAACCAACCAACCAACACCTTACAAGATGGGGATAAAATTGAAAGCATCCCTCCCCCAAACTGGAACAAGACAAGGATGCCCATTGTCACCACTTCTATTCAACATAGTACTGGAAGTCCTAGCCAGTGCAATCAGGCAAGAGAAAGAAATAAAATGCATAAAAAATTGAGAATGCGGAGGTCAAACTATCCCTGTTTGCTGAAAATATGATCTTTTATCTAGAAAGCCTTAAAGACTCTACTGAGAGAATTGATAAAAAAATTTAGCAAAGTCTCAGGTTACAAAATCAATGTGCATAAATCAGTATCATTTCTATACTCGAAATCATCAACCTGTGAGCCAAATTAAGGAATCAATGCCATTCATAATAGCTAAAAATAAATAAGTAGAATGACTAGAAATATATTTCCCTGAGAAAGTGAATGATCTCTACAAGACAAATTATAAAACACTGATAAAAGAAATCACATATGACATGAACAAATGGAAAAGAATCCCCTGCTTATGGATTGGAAGAATCACCAACATTAAAATATTCATACTGCCCCAAGTGATGTGCAGATACAATCCCCATCAAAATACCAATGTCACAGATCTAGATACTTCACAGATCTAGAAAAAATAACCCTACAATTTAATTGGAACCAGAAAAGAATCCAAATAGCCAAAGTAATTTTAAATGAAGAGAACAAATCTGGAGGCATTGCATTACCTGACTAAAAAGCATTCTACGAGGCCGTGGTTTACGATAACAAAAGTGACATGACATTAATCTAAAAGTGGAGACATAGACCAATGAAACAGAATAGAGAAAATGGAAATAAAACCATCTACTTAAAACCAACTGATATTTAATAAAGCAGACAACAACATACACTGGGGGATGGAAGCCCTATTTTGGAAGAAAACATAGGAAAATGTCTTCTAGACATTAGCCTCAGCAAAGAATTTATGGCTAAAAACCTCAAAGGCAAATACAGCAACAACAAAACAATTAAATGGGTCTTACTTAAACTAAAAAAAAAGCTTCTGCACAGCAAAGGAAATAATATTTAACCATTCTGGGTTAAAATATTTGCAATTTCTACATCTAGTAAAGGACTAATGTCCAGAATCTATAAAGACCTTAAACAAATCAGCATGAAAAAAAAAGCCACCCCATCAAAAAAGTGGGCAAAAAACATGAATAGAAGTTTTTCAAAAGAAGATAGACAAATAGCCAAGAAAGATATAAAAAAAATGCTCATCATCACCAATCATTAGGGAAACGCAAATTAAAACTATAATGAGATACCACCTGACTACTTTCAGAATGGCCATTATTAAAAAGTCAAAAACAATAGTTGCTGGCATAGATGCAGAAAGAAATGCTTATAAACTCCTGGTGGGGGTGCAAATTAGTACAACCTGTATGGAAAACAGAATGGAAGTTCCTCAAAGGAACAAATGTAGACCTATATTCAGTGCAGCAATCACAAGAAATGAAATCTTTTTAGTAAAAAGGAAAAGAGAAAAGAAAAGAAAAAAATCCTACACTTGAATGTTTATTACAGAACAGTTTACAGTTGAGAAGGTGTGAAGTCAACCTAAGTGTTCTCAATTCATGAGCGGATAAAATGTGATTTTATACACACACACACATACCGTTGGGGTACTACTCAGCCATAAAAAGGAATCAAATAATATTGTTCTTGGTAACTTGGAGGAAAGTGGAAAACATTATCATATGTGACCTTACCAGGAATTAAAAATCAAAGGTGGTAAGTTCTCACTAGTAAGTAGGAGCTAAACAATGGGTACAGTGGGGCACAAAGCAATATAAAGAAAACTCAAGAAGGGGAGAGGAATTGTATATGAAACCAGCACATTGTACCCCATGATTGCATTAATGTACACAGCTATGATTTAATAATAAAAAAAAAAAAAGAGGAGAAGAAGAAGAAGAGGAGCGGGTAGAAGGGGGACATGGGCTATCAACTTTCCTATTGGGTATAATGAACACTATTCTTTTGATGGGCATACCAGGAACTCTGACTTAAGCATTATGCAAGGTACCCATGTAAAAAAAATTGTACCCCTTTAATTTAAAAGAAGTGTGATTAAAGTCCAGTCGCTGGTTTGTAGCCTGTGATAAAAGTCCACACACTGTGTTAGATGATGTTGAGATGTTGAAACACATAAAAGCCCATCATTCTTCTGGAGAGTGAATCAATCCTATCCCCATAGCAGAGACTCAAGAAGTCAGGTCCCCTTGGCTTTTGGTGTCTTCCCAGATTTAGGACTTATTTCTAGTCAGAATCCTAATTTCCTAATCAAAGCACATATCACATCCCTTATAAAATGAAAAAATTTAGCACATAGGAGTTTAACACTTAATGAAATTTACAAATGAAGAACTATTTATTTAACTGATATTTAAATGCCATGACTTCATAGTTTAGGTTATTATAAAAATTTCCAATGAACTTTACATCCTGATTGATTTATTTCACAACTCAGGCTTGCTATCTGATCATAGACTCCCAATCTTTATTTTTCCATAAAAATATGTTCCCTAATTATATACCCCAATTTCTAGAATAACAGGAGAGGGAAGGTATAAGGCTAGGTAAATTTCCTTAAAAAGCAAATTCAAGGAACACAGTTCAGTTGCAAAGTGGATTGGTTGGCATCTGTCTAGAGAATTTTTTTAGAATATTACTCTTCTTCATGTCAATGCATGAAATTTCCTTCCATCTTGGGAAAAAAAAATGAAAAAATGAAAGCAAAAGAGCATTATGATTTTCAAAATAACTGAATGGTAGTATGTAGGAGGTAATTAATCATTTGTTTTTACACTCAGTGATTCACGTCTTATTCAGGAAAGAAATAGAACATGAAACAAAATTTTCTCATCATTGCTATTTTGTTACCAAGACATAGCAACTTAACATTAAGTAGATAAATGTAATTACTATTTTATTATATCCTAACTATAAAGAAAACTACACAGGTAACACTTTCCTCTACTTCTAGCTATTGACTTTTTTCAAAAATTTTTGATGGGTAAATATACTTTTAATTTCATGTTGTTTTTAAAAATTAATACAAAAGAAGTTTAGACTGGTCCAGTTATATGCCTATCACCCTCCCACCCTCATTCCAGCTACTGGTATAATAAGACATACTACAGACATAAGGGTGTGGCTTAGTCACTTACATAAATTGTGGACAATCACACAAAGGTGGTACTTCCCTTTACAAGCAACATCAATTGGGCTTGCAGAAAAAGACATAAAAAAACAACTTTTCATTGTTGTTTATTTGCCATCCCTTTTCAGAACTCTCTACCCATGTAATTTGATTAAATAATCACATGTTCCTTTGAATTGTATGTCCCCAGAGGCTCCAGAAAATTCATGTGGGAGATTCATTTTGCTCAACTCGATCTTCTTTTTAGGCATGAAATGTCTGAGTAGATGGTGGAGGCAGAAAGTGGTCCTGATTTTGCTGTGTCTCTGACTCCTGTCTTCTCTGTAGGAAGCCTCTTTCTCTCCGATTTCATGAGTAGCACACAGCGACCTTTCTGTTGTATTACTTAGCTTAAGTTGCTTCACTGTGCGTGACAGTGTGTGCGTGGGGATGGGAAAGTGTTAGTGTGTGTGACGAAGCTGAGGAAAACCAGGAGAGGTGTGTGCCCCCGGTTTTTCCATAGAAAGAAGTTACCCGAATAGGAAGGGAAGGATTCATATATGTGAGCAGGAGTGGCTAGCTGTGAAGTGGTGACAATTTTGATTTTCTTCGAAAGGCAGATGATGAAGGACCCACTATTTCAAAGTCTGCCTTTAAACTATTCCCCTTTAAATAAGCATAAATCACAAAATCATAAAATTGTACAATAGACAATAAGCAATTTTCATATGTATGTAAATATGTATTTTACATTCTTTCTTCCCTTGAAAAATATAATAATATAATATATATTATATAATATACAATATAATATATTATATAATATAATAATTTTAGCTCTTCTTTTTAGCATAGAGAAATAAAGATATTTTATTAATATTTTCATCTAGCAGCAGTCAAATATTTGCATTTTCCTGTAGGTCTCTTACACCTTATGTCTCCTGTTTCTTTATATCACCATAGCCTAGACTTCCGTTGACCTCCCTTGATTGAAACATTATCTGTAATAATTGGCAGCCTCTCAATTAGGGGTCTCCAACCTGAAGCTTGCAGGCAGCATGCTGGTTTCATGAGAATGTTTTTTGCGTTAAGTGCAGGATTTCATAAGAAGCACATATGGACCCTTTTATTTCTGCTAATCAGTTTTCGATAATATTTCTGCACTAACAGTATGGCCCAAGACAACTCTTTTTCTTCTAATGCGCAGCAGAAAAAAGATAGGTTTGGACACACCTGTGCTTTTCGCTGGCCCAGAGTCCTGCACCCAGGGCTCCTTTCCGGGAGGACTGGACAGGCCTTATTGGAAGTAGTTAAAACAGCAGGGGCAGCTCCTTTTGAAGAAAATTAGGCAATTGACTGCTTCTCTGGAAGACATCTAGAGTCCCTTGCTTTCTCTTTTCTTCTACAGATGCTTAGGGAAAAAAAGGGAAAGCCCAAAAGAAATCTCTGGTTAGCTGGAGAATACAGGGAATACGTGCCATTTTGAAACCCAATTTTACATCAGCCCGGCATGGTAGTGACACAGCCTACTAATAAAACCATTCAGACAAGTCCTCACAAGACTGCAGTGTGTTTTGTGATTTTTGCATTGATCTCACGTACAGGAGATGCCCTTGGTTTGATGGATATTATTGAAAATGAAAAAGAGGACACGAACCCCAAGAACTGAAAAAAACAATTTTCTGATGAAACTGTTTTTAATATTTTGTCCCTATGATTTTGACTTTTTTCCTACCATGATTTCATTTTGTTCCTTTTATATCAGTGTTACAAAGGCACCAGGTGCAGTGTGTGTGGGGGGTGTTGCTGTCACTGTTCACGTGTGCTGGGGAGACGGGGATTCTTCCAGGAGAGCATAGGATTTAAGAGATTACAAACATTAGTAATTATATTTAACAATACCAACAATATGCTACAAATAAAGAGTAAAAATAGATACTATAATTTTGTTATTATGTTTATCCACATTGTATAGAATAGCTTGGTGGTTTTATTTTTTAATTTAGAACATGACATTTTAAACACTTTTAGTGAAAACAATAACATTTTTGAATTGTCAGCAGTTTCTCTATATGAGGGCTTAAGGGCTTGAGTTTGATTTACTTGATAATTAATATTTATGAAGCTAGAAATATTTATAAAGCTAGAATTATTGCTGATAAATTTTTGTTCATACAACAACCATATTTATTTTCTCTTGGTTTGTATCATTTTAATAGAATGCTTTTATAATTTTTAAGAGGAGGGGGTTGTTAAAATAACACTCCAATCTGTTATTTCTCTTATACAAATAAACCTGTGCACATGATTATCAAAATGGCTCATTGAAAATCATTTTTTACACATAATGAAAATAAATCGCAAATAAGCAGACCGTCAAAAATGAAAAGTCTCCTCTTTCCACTTTTTGTATTAACCTGGATAGAGTTGGAACACATTCTTCTTAGAAAAGTATCTCAAGAATGCAGAAGCAAGAATCCAATGTACTCAATTCTAATATGAAGGCAGTAGATGGTCTAATACCCTCATAAGAGAAAACTCAAATCAACTAAAGGTGGGAGGCAGGGAAACCAAAGAGCAGGGAGAGGGTTGGAGGGGGGATGGAGGGTTGTGGTGTAGGGCACAGCTCTGGGTGGGACACAATTCTAAGAGGGACTTTACCTAACAAATGCAATCAGTGTAACGAACTCTTTGTGCCCTCAATGAACCCCAAACAATAAAATAATAAAACAAATAAATATGTTAAAAAAGTCCCATGAGATCTTTCACTTCTTAGAGGTCTACTATTCTGAATTGGCTAGAAAAAAAGAAAAAATAGCTTTATGTAGCTGAGAGAGTGTTGAATCAGAAGTGAGCAGCAGACGGCATCCTCTGATTTATACCCACACAACCTCTAGCTCCTTGTCTTTATGGATTTCAAATAAAGCTCCTCGGAGTCTTGATGACGGAGTCAGATAATCTCAGATTTACATAACTTTCCCATTGGTGGTGTTTCTCCACCAAGGGAAGTTGGTGAAACCCAACGTTCCCTGGATCATGCTGGGAAGAACTTAAAGATGAAGTGTGCTCTGCGTGAGAGAGTGGAGTGGAATGGGACTGGAGGCGAGTCTGTGGACCCAGCCTGGGGTCAGGCAGAACTAAGGACCATAGATGTCATGCAGACTCAGGTCCATAAGGAATCAGACTAAGAAAGGGAACGGCAGTAACATCTATCCTCTGTAACCCTCAATGTGACGCAAGTGGGATTTACTAATACCGTTTTTTTTTTTTTTTTTAGACAAAGCCTCAAGCTGTCGCCCTTGGTAGAGTGCTGTGGCATCACAGCTCACAGCAACCTCTAACTCCTGGGCTCAAGCCATTCTTCTGCCTCCACCTCCCAAGTAACTGGGATTACAGGCACCTGCCACAACGCCCGGCTATTTTTTGGTTGCAGCCATCATTGTTTGGAGTCCTGTGCTGGATTTGAACCCACCAGTTCAGGTGTATGTGGCTGGCGCCTTAGCAGCTTGAGCCACAGGCACCATGCCGTGTAATACCGTTTTTAAACAAACAGTTTATTCGACTATTCAAAGGTACTGTTTAGGGAATATAAAATTTTCTTGAATTTTTCAGGAAATTTTTATAAAGATTGCATTTATTTATTTATATCTATGATTATAATTATGACTGTGGATATGTTAGAATTTCCAGCTGAACACATGTTTTATCCTTTAGTCTTGAAAGTCATAAACAAGTATCTTTTTAAACCAATTTATTGAAAAAACATTAACACATTAGTAGCATACCTCTGGTCTATTGCTACTTAAATAATCATATTTTATTATCCATGTAAGTTTTTCTTTTCTTTTTTATGTCTGGCTTCATCAGTGGTTCCAAATATTCTATCCACTGGGTTTTCCTGTGAGCTAGGGAGGAATTTTTTTTAATTACAATGTTCTGCTTATTATCCTAAAGAAAATAGAAAAAAAAAGGTGGATAAACTGTGTTGAAATAGGTGTATATTATTTTAAACATATGGAGTTTGATGGCATGAAAGTTGGTTTTACATTTAAAAACTATTTTTTAATTTTTTAACTCATTTATTCCATTACTATTTATCAAGAAGCTACACTCTGGCAGTTTTAGGGTTTTGTGTACATAACTGAATAAATAAGGTTCATGCCATTGTGGTGGTTACATCAAAGCAGTCAGTACAGTTAAGAGGATAGTAAAGAAGTGTATTTTACCTTGGTAAAAGAGAAAAAGTATTGCCAAAAAGAAAGATAAGGAAAAAGAAATGAAAAGGGGAAGGAAAAGAAAAGTAGATAAAGGGGAATTGGGGAGGTTGGAAGGAAGTGAAGATGGTAACTTTACATAGACGAATCAGAGTAAATTTTATGTAAAGTTTAATGTGAAGAAAGGTATGAAGAAGATAAAAAAGTTAGTTAGTAGCATTTCTAGAAGGGTTTTCTTGGCAGAATGTGTCTCACACCTGTAACCCTAGCACTCTGGGAGGCCGAGGTACGTGTATTGCCTGAGCTCACTGGTTCGAGACCAGCCTGAGCCAGAGCGAGACCTTGTCTCTAAAAATAGCCAGGTGCTGTGGTGGGCACCTGTAGTCCCCGTTACCTGGGAGGCTGAGGCAAGAGAATCACTTGAGCCCCAGAGATTGATGTTGCTGTGAGCTGTGATGCCAGAGCACTCTACCGAGAGTGACAAAGTGAGACTGTCTCGAAGAAAACCAACCAACCAACAAACAGGAACATCAGGTTTTTGTTCTTCTTCTTCTTTCTTTCTTTTTTTTTTTTTTAAGGTAGCGGGATTATTAGTGTGGGAGGAGTGAGAGAAGGTAAAGAAACGGACTCTTGACCTGGGATCTTGGTGGAGGGAAAAGGAGAATAATAAGATTGATTTTGGTCAATAGCGCTGGAGATTTTCCCCAAACCTTGAGTGAGGAGTGTGAAGGACAGGGTGGGCGTGGCTAACTCATTCTTTTTTGTATCTTTTTAAAACTAATTTATTGATGTATAACTAATATACCTGAATTTCAGGTTCTTCATCTTGGCGATTGGAAGAATGAATCGAAGGACCACAGGTAAGATAGGATTTATCCACTGAAACAAATACAGTATCTTACAAAAACCAATGCTCCTGGCAGAGAGAACCCAGGAGGGGAACAATCTCTCCTGCTCCTTCTTCCAGGTCTGTCCTCGGGCTCTCTGCTCAGGGGTTTAGTCCTGGGAGTTGTTTAGCCAGAGCTCAATGTTGACTTTTAGGGCTTGGGTCTTCGTCAGTTATAGCCAGTTGTCCAATCAGCAGCAAGATGCCAGAACTCTCAGGCCCTGGAAACTCACATGAGGAGACAAAGGGCCATCCATGAAATTAACCAGCCAGAAGTGTGTGGGGAGCAGACAGCAAGGCGCCAGTGTCTCCCCCACAGGTGTCGGCCCTTCCACAAGTTGGTTCCTCATGCCACCACAGCATCAACACTTCCAGGGCTAAGGCTGGAGGTGTGGTACCTGCATCAATACAATAAAATTCACCCATTTAATGTGTATAATTCAATGGGTTTTGGTATATTTACAAAGTTGAGCAAACATGACCAAAATCTAATTTTTCAGCATTTTCATCACCCTCCAAACAAACTCTGGAGCCATTGTCAGTCGCTCCCCTTTGCCCTGCCCCACACCCCAGTTCCAGGACATTGACCAGCCTAACCTACTTTGTTTCTATGGATTTGCCTATTCTGGACGTTTTATACACATGGAATCATACATTAGTATTTCGTAATGGCCTCTTCTATGTGGCAGAATGTTTTCAAGGTTCATCTGTGTTGTACAATGTATCAGATGTTCATATTTTATTGCTAAATAGTATTCTATTTTATGGATATAATATATATTCATCATCCATTGATAGGTTTAGGCTGTTTCCTAAATAGAACTTTTGTGCAATTATGAATCACAGTGCCAAGGACAACTGCATACAATTGGTACAATTGTCCAGTTCCTTTTTTTATTTTTATTTTTTTTTGTGTGAGAGAGTCTCACTACATCCTCCTTGGTAGAGTGTCTTGGCATCACGGCTTACAGCAACCTCCAACTCTTGGGCTTAATAGATTCTCTTCCCTCAGCCTCCTGAGTAGCTGAGACTACAGGCACCCACCACAACACCCAGATAGTTTTTGGTTGTAGTTGTCATTGTTGCTTAGCTGGCTGGGACTGGATTTGAACCGTCAGTCTCGGTGTATGTGGCTGGTGCCATAACCACTGTGCTATGGGTGCCAAACCGGAGACAGACATTTTTATTCAGTGGAGCATGTATCTAGAAGTAGATTGCTGTGCCACATGGCAATTCTCTTAAACGTTCTGCAGAGTCGCCTGCATGCACTCAGACGTGACTGGCCCATTTTCTGTTCCCACCAGCAGTGTGTGTGGGGCTGGGCCCTGGGCTGGGCGCTTCTTGACATTGCCCATGGAGCAAAGGAAGCCAGGAAGCCAAGTCTTATCCAGTCTGTGGCTCCCCTCTCCACTGCTGAAATTGGGTTTGACATTTTAGAAAGGCATGATCTTTCAACCCAACACCTGTGTTTACTTTTGATCCTTCTGGGAAGGGGGTGTGGGTGGGTGGGTGTTTACATCAACTGTGAGGGTGAAACTGTGTCCTGTTAAAGAGTGTGAGACTTTGGGACAGCCAAACGTCCCACATTGTGGTGTCTACCCTACTTTTAAAGGCTGTTAATGGAAGTCAGTCAACACAGGTTCTTTATGAACAAACACTTCAACTACTCATGGAAACCTTGCAAAGAGAGAGACAGATGTTTAATTCTGTTTTACGGAAGAGGAATATGGGGTTTAAGAAGTTTTGAACAACTTGGCCACACTCACATGGAATGTAAAATCTGCAAAATCCCTATCATCACAAATACTGCCTTGAAGGATGAGTTGTGGTTTCCAAAATCTGAATAATCCTCAGTAATTAAATTTCTGTGTGTTTAGGAGTTATTCTAGAAGCATTGTAGTTTTAATTGGCAGTGGCATGTGGAAAAAGTGGGAAAAGGTTTTATGAAGGCATTGTTAAGGGATGTTAAATAAGGATAGCATAAATAGCAGGAAGAAGGCAAATTTATCATATTCCCAGTACAGTGAAGAACTACATTTTAAACTACTTCCTTTGGTGCGTGGTTATTGAATGCTATTTTACACCATGCCACAGGGAAGAAAATGATGTGGTTAATACCCAAACTGAGTGTGAAAGTGATTTCTAAATTCTGATTGCTCTTACTTTGAGAGACTGTAGATTAGCGTAGTACTCTTACTCTTGGAAGGGTAATGTATTCTTCTGAACATACAAAAGGAAAATCTGAATAGGACAGGTGTTAACTTTGTGGGTATTAGGGTCCATCTCTGAGGGAAGCCAAATCTTCTGTTATATTTTCATTTAAAAAGAGCTAAGAAAAAGGAAACAATTTAAATAACAAAATAAGACATTGAAGATATAAATTATATACACTGATATCATATTACAAAGCTTCCATATTATGACATGGAAGAATATTCAATGGGAGAAAAATTGTCAACAGTAAGTTGTTAAATGAAAAGCATAAGCAGACTACATTATATCTAATCCCAATTTTTGAAAGAGATTTTAATTTAAAATGTATCTTAACAGAAACGCACCAAGTGATAAAAATAATTCTCTTTCAGGGCTGAGATAAAGGATGCTTCGTATTTTCTTTCCTTTTGTGCATCAGTAATTTGCCTTCAATAATAAAATAGCTATTTCTTTTGTGCAGATAAAATAAAAATAATTTTTAAATTATTTAAAATAACTTTACCGGCTCAGCGCCTGTGGCTCAACGGGCTAAGGTGCCAGCCACGTACACGTGAGCTGGTGGGTTTGAATCCAGCCAGGGCCCGCCAAACAACAATAATGGCTGCAAACAAAAAATGGCCGGGCGTTGTGGCGGGCGCCTGTAGTCCCAGCTACTTGGGAGGTGGAGGCAGGAGACTTGCTTGAGCCCGGGAATTGGAGGTTGCTGTGAGCTGTGATGCCATAACACTCTATCCAGGGGGACAGCAAAAAAAAAAAATAAATAAATAAATAAAATGAAATAACTTTACCAATATGCTAGTCAGTATTTTCTGTTCATTCTTCTAGTTTTACAAAATTAGTTATACATAGTTAAAATTTAGAAGGCAATTATGATCTGTAAAGAAAAACTTATGCATCTGTACCAATATGATGAGTAAAATTAAATAGAAAATTGGAATTGAGCAAATTTGCTTTCACTTTACAAAAATATAGAATGTAAAATTGGCATATGAATGGTTAACTTTTGAGTTTTCTACATGATACAAGATGATTTATTCTTATCAAAGATGTAGTTTGTCAAAAATTGCACTGGTTTAAAAGCCGAGTGGTTACAAACTTTTGTGATCCAAGCCTGCCCCCTGGTGGCCAACTGATCACCATGAGACTGCAGACTGGCTCAGGCAGCGCCCTCTTCAAAAACTGTTCAGAAGTAACCAGGAAAAGAAAACGAGAAAATTACTGGAGGTAATTTCCCTGTAGCACCCCAAGCATCTCTATTAGTGTCTCAACACCTCCCTGTGTGCTTAAAAAATCATATAAAAAGTAACTTCAAGTGTAAGTAGGAATGTACAAACTGCAGAAATGACTGGGGTAAATTCTCAACACATTCTTCTAGTCTTTTCTCATGGTTTTAAAAAAATAAGTACAGATTTGGCAAATTTGAAGGAGGGTCTTAAATATAAAGTAATCTGATGAAGCGTATTAGCCAGGTTACAAAATACTGCATTTATTCATCCACTTTAAAGTCTACCGCGTTCTAAATGTCAAGCTCAATAAAGAAGCTGCTTGACAATAATATTAATCGAAGTATTCTTTTTTCTTGGTCTCCAATTATGAGAGAAATAATGCAGAAAAGGAAATTTCAAAGAGACAATGTGAAGTGGAGTTACATAGATTAAGAACTGCTTTCTCAGAAAGGGCTGACACTGTCATGGGTCCCTTGATTTGGGGAAAAACATTATCACCATTGCTACCTGATACTTCGTTGAAACAAGAAAACATTTTTCTCCCTTCATGAAAGGCAGTGCTGATACTGACATTCTAATGAAGTGAGGAAGAAACGTGGAAAAGTATAGAGCTAACAAAGTTTCCATCTATGTGGTTTAAAATGGACTTAACAACTACACTACCCCCCAAAATTAGAAGCCCTGGCACACACTGATGTCACTATAAGTCTTTTATGATGGCTTTGAATATATTTACGAATGTCAACGTGAATAATATAGTTTCATGTTTTCCTGAGACACTGGGGCCAGAGTCTTAAATTTCGTATCTGTGATTCAGTTATTGAGATCATAACTTTATTAAAAATGTACCAAAGGAAACTTGAGGTCAACTAGAAACGTTAACTTAATTGTTAAGATTTAATTTGAGACTCTTATTAGTCTTAAAGGAAAGGCCTACAGGTTCACAATGCATTAACTATTTGGGACAAACGTGGTCTAAAGTTCCAACTTCTGAAAACTGGCATTAGGACCAGGAAAAAAGCTCCATGAAACTTCCTCTTCGTTTTCTGGAGAGCTTTCCCACTTGCAATTATTAGAATGCCATATAACTTCAGCTAATTTCAGAGGACACAATCTGTGAGAACAAAGGGAAAACAATCTGATTAGTTCACTACAACTCACAAACAGAATCTCTATGAAGTACACACTCTGCTAAAAATGAGACCAAACCAACAATTCACATAAAACCCAAAGGTGTGCAAGATTGAAATGTTTTCTGTCATTGGCAGAATTGAAAATAAGAACCTATATAATGAAATGTAGAATTAATAAGAACTTAAATATTAAGTTATCTGGGATATTAATATTACATACAAAGAAATAGGTCTCCAAAATGTGGGCAATTTCTAAGCATGTAGATAGAGCCCAAAATGGGATGTAAATTCATATGTAAACTTTCCTGCATCTGCCCCCATTCATTTTCAAATAGGGATGTCTTCCTCTGTGAATGGAACCTGCCCTCTCTCCAGTTCTTAGGCATCTTAATTGTTTTCCCTCCTCCACATTTTCCCAAGATTCTTCTCCATCAGCATTTGAATATATCCAAGTCTATCAAAAGCAGAAATGAAATGATCTCTCCTTTTAACATATACATTCTTCCAAGGATTGCCCTATCTTCCTGACCTCTGAGCAAGCCTCCTTCCTTGACCATGTTTATTCATTCACCTCCCAGCTGCTTCTCAGTTTACTGCAATCATGTCCTTCTGAATAGTTCCTCCCCAAAGCTCACCAATCATTTTGGGTGCTACTAAATCCTCTGAAAAGTTTAGACTTGTTCTCTCACTTGACAACCCAGAAATATCTACCATCATTAGGTTCTTAGTTGTGCCCTTTAAAAACACACCATTTCTTTGCTTCTACTCTCTAGCTTTTCCTGGGTTTGCCTTCATGTTTTGCTTTATTTTGTATGCTTGTTTGTTGTTATTCGTCTTGCTGGCTGCTGGCTTTCTATCTAGTTCTTCTCCTAATGTAGACCATCAGCTGGGTTTTTCAAGGATTGGCCCCAAACTCTCTTTTATTCTTACTCTAAGTTCTTTCCCTGGAAAGCTCAATTATACATGTTTTCTTTTTTTTAATTGCAAACCACATACTAGTAATTCCCAAGTTCATATCCACCTCAGAGACCGCTCCTCTGAGCACCAGCAATGTTGCTCAAACTACCTATTTGAATTCTGCACTTTGACAATTAATAGATACCTCTTACTTAAACCCTATTAATAGATTTACCTTTTAAATGATCAAAGCATGTGACCTGTAAGGCCTTGCATGATTCTATCCCCACTGAGCCCAGAAGACTCACTTTGCCCTAAGCACGCACCCACTCTGCTTCACTGGAATTAGCTTTCCTTTACCTGTTTCTCTATTCAGAGGGACTTCTGTATTTCCCCTCATCTGTCAATTGGGGAGCACTTGACGCTGGGTTCTGTGTCTTTGTGATTCATACTCAAGATTCTCTTGAGTATTTCTTTTTTTTTTTATGCTCCAAAAGATGTTCCTTTTTATACTTTTTGTTACCTAACTCAAAAGCCAGTTATGTTTTTCAAGAAGCTCAGGTTTCTTTTGCTGATGAATGCTGTTTAGAGATTAAGATCATGGGTCTGAATGTGCCCATTGCTTGTAGAGCACCACTGCCTGGGCCATCTTTGTGAAAAAAGCTAGGAAATGTATGTTCACACACACACACACTTTTATATCATATTTATTTATGTGTCTGTTTGTCTATATATGTTGAAAAATATGAGTTTAAACCAGTATCTTTCATCACAGACCTGTACCACAATGCTCGCTGCCGCGATCCCCTGACTTTATTGTTAACCTCAGTCCCGTGACAGGGAGAAGCCTGGCTCCATCATTCCCCACGTGTTTCTCGCTCCATCATTCCCCACGGGTTTCTGGCTCCATCATTCCCCACGTGTTGTTGCACCTCCCATCTCGAGCCCATCAGCCTCTGCTCAGCATGCTCAGTTCCAGCACTGCCTGCCTTCTCACTCAGGTGTACCTAACAGGTTTGTTGCTAAATCATTCATAAAATTAAAAAGTAAAGAAAGAAGGGAATAAGTAAGAAAAAGAGAAAGAAAGTGAAGGAAAGTTGGGGGAAGGGAAACAGGAAAGAAAGAAACCAAGAAGGAAAACAATAGCTTTCAGAATGACACAGGCAGCATTTGAGCCCAGTGAAGTCCAGGGAGTGTGTCTCCTACTGTTGAGCACTTTCCTCTACGGTGACATGGCTTCATGCGGCTTGTGCCTGATGTCTGTGTGTGCGTGAGTCTGCCCTCTGTTCTCAGCTCCAGTACAGCAATGTGATTCTGACCTAAAAATACGTTTGTGTCAGGGGATTTCTTATCACACCAATCAAGGTGTGTACATGTGTTTACATTTGTGGTTTTACTTATTATTACAAAGCAAGCTATCCATATGAGTATAAGGCAACATTATGATGTGACTTATTATAAAGATGCATATTGTTTAGTAATATTTTGTAATTAAAATGTATTTTCCCAAAGGGGTGAATTTGAAGCATGAGGATGATGATGTCATGAAAAGAGATAACTGGCAGTTATGAAACCTGCTTCCTACCCTCAGCTTAATTACTTGAGTACTAGCTGTGTGACCCTTAGCATGGCAACAAATCTCTCTCAGTGTGAGTTTCTGCTCATTCTGTTAAAAATGCTTGACAAGGTTATACAACACTTGTATTATCTATATCATTGAAAATATCTCCTCTTGAGTGGTATAAAACAAAGAGAAGGGATTGTATATTAAATTAAGCACCTCTAATGGGAAATTTGCCAGTGAGAGTATGCTAACTTGTACAGCAAAATTTAATAACTGACAGAAAAAAAGTATCTCTTCGATAGAGTAAATAGAAAATGAATGGAACTATTTCATGTAAGATCTTTTTTAATGACAGTAGTACATTTTTAAAATTCAGTTTGATAAAATTATAATTTCTTGGTTTTTGATGAGGTCATATGCTTATAATAATTTCCCAAAGCCCAATAAACATTAGTTACATTTTTTATGAGTATACATTTGAGTAATATGAGTAAACACATTAAGTTCTCTTTAAAAGACAGGCAAGCTATTAAGTAGATCTTTGACCCCAAAACTACACTACCTTCAATATGTAAATACTATTTTTTTAGTAGAATGGAACCCATTAGTTGTAATTCTCTTCTGTAATTCTGTAATTTCAACACGGGAAAAACATGCAATATGAGATCCACCCTCTTGATAAATTTGTGTGTGTGTGACATCTCATTGTTGACCGCAGATACAAGGTTGTACACAGATCTTCAGCTTTGATTCAACTTGCCTAACTACAGTTTTTTACCTGCTGAGCAGCAACTTCCCATTTCTGCCTTCCCTTAGCTCCCGGAAATGCCAGTTCTACATTCTGTCTCTGTGAACTTGACTGCGTTAGGCACATCGTGTAACTGGAATCATGCAGCATTGTCCTCCTGTGACAGGCTTATGTCACTTAGCATTGTGTCCTCAAGGTTTGTCTATGGTGTCCTGTAGGACAGAATTTTCTTCCTGTTTAAGGCTAAATAGTGTTTCATTATTTGTATATATCACGTATCCATTTTTTTTAAGAATCTAGGAAGCTATTTATTCAGTTAATTGAATTCCAAAAAAGTAGTAAAGCTTATCTTCCCCCAAAACGAATGATTATACTTGTGTCTCCCTGAGACTCTTTGTGACACTGAGATAGGCACCTACTTTAACTCTGAAGTCATGTTTTCGTTTTGCAAGTGGGTATGAAGGCAATGACCTGGGAGAAATCTACATAAAGGGAGATTATATAACTTATTTTTTAACCATTCATCTGTTGGTTGATATCTTGGTTGTTTCCGCAAGATCGTAAAATAAATTGATAGCATTTCTACCCTGACAATTAAGAATGGGAAAATAACACTAAAGAGATTTATAAAGATATTTGAGTTATTAAGAGAATTTTATATATCCTCTAAATGATTTATTTATCATCATTTAGATTCTTCAGAAATGATAAAACTAGCACAAAGAACAAGGACTACAATGTTGCTGCCACCCAGCCCCCCTGTTGGATGACGCAGAAGTAGCACGGCAGACAGAATGATTGAT